>CM074439.1:26231559-26426559 GCA_037101425.1 Elopichthys bambusa
TGTCATTGTGTGTGTGTCACTGTGTGTGTGTGCCACTGTGTGTGTCACTGTGTGTATGTGTCACTGTTTGTGTGTGTGTGTGTATGTCACTGTGTGTGTGCCACTGTGTGTATGTGTCACTGTGTGTATGTGTCACTGTGTGTGTGTGTCACTATGTGTGTGTGTATGTCACTGTGTGTGTGTCACTGTGTGTGTGTGTGTATGTCACTGTGTGTGTGTCACTGTGTGTGTGTCACTGTGTTTGTGTGTCACTGTGTGTGTGTGTCACTGTGTGTGTGTGTGTCACTGTGTGTATGTCACTGTGTGTGTGTGCCTATGTCACTGTGTGTGTCACTGTGTGTGTGTGTGTGTATGTCACTGTGTGTGTCACTGTGTGTGTGTGTCACTGTGTGTGTGTGCCACTGTGTGTGTCACTGTGTGTATGTGTGTCACTATGTGTGTGTATGTCACTGTGTGTGTGTGTCACTGTGTGTGTGTGTGTATGTCACTGTGTGTGTGCCACTGTGTATGTGTCACTGTGTGTGTGTGTCACTGTGTGTGTGTGTGTCATTGTGTGTGTGTCACTGTGTGTGTGTGCCACTGTGTGTGTCACTGTGTGTATGTGTCACTGTTTGTGTGTGTGTGTGTGTATGTCACTGTGTGTGTGCCACTGTGTGTGTGTCACTGTGTGTATGTGTCACTGTGTGTATGTGTCACTGTGTGTGTGTGTCACTATGTGTGTGTGTATGTCACTGTGTGTGTGTCACTGTGTGTGTGTGTGTGTATGTCACTGTGTGTGTGTCACTGTGTGTGTGTCACTGTGTTTATGTGTCACTGTGTGTATGTGTCACTGTGTGTGTGTGTCACTATGTGTGTGTGTATGTCACTGTGTGTGTGTCACTGTGTGTGTGTGTCACTGTGTGTGTGTGTCACTGTGTGTGTGTGCCACTGTGTGTGTCACTGTGTGTATGTGTGTCACTATGTGTGTGTATGTCACTGTGTGTGTGTGTGTCACTGTGTGTGTGTGTGTGTATGTCACTGTGTGTGTGCCACTGTGTATGTGTCACTGTGTGTGTGTGTCACTGTGTGTGTGTGTGTCATTGTGTGTGTGTCACTGTGTGTGTGTGCCACTGTGTGTGTCACTGTGTGTATGTGTCACTGTTTGTGTGTGTGTGTGTATGTCACTGTGTGTGTGCCACTGTGTGTGTGTCACTGTGTGTATGTGTCACTGTGTGTATGTGTCACTGTGTGTGTGTGTCACTATGTGTGTGTGTATGTCACTGTGTGTGTGTCACTGTGTGTGTGTGTGTGTCACTGTGTGTGTGTCACTGTGTGTGTGTCACTGTGTTTGTGTGTCACTGTGTGTGTGTGTCACTGTGTGTGTGTGTGTCACTGTGTGTATGTCACTGTGTGTGTGTGCCACTGTGTGTGTCACTGTGTGTGTGTGTGTGTGTGTGTGTGTATGTCACTGTGTGTGTCACTGTGTGTGTGTCACTGTGTGTGTGTGTGTGTGTGTGTATGTCACTGTGTGTGTCACTGTGTGTGTGTGCCACTGTGTCACTGCGTGTGTGTGCCACTGTGTCACTGCGTGTGTGTCACTGTGTGTGTGTGTGTGTCACTGTGTGTGTGTGTGTATGTCACTGTTTGTGTGTGTGTGTGTGTGTATGTCACTGTGTGTGCCACTGTGTGTGTGTCACTGTGTATATATGTCACTGTGTGTGTGTGTCACTGTGTGTGTGTGTCACTGTGTGTGTGTGTGTATGTCACTGTGTGTGTGTGTGTGTATGTCACTGTGTGTGTTTCACTGTGTGTATGTGTCACTGTGTGTGTGTGTGTGTGTGTGTGCCACTGTGTGTGTGCCACTGTGTATATATGTCACTGTGTGTGTGTGTCACTGTGTGTGTGTGTATGTCACTGTGTGTGTGTCACTGTGTGTGTGTGTCACTATGTGTATGTGTATGTCACTGCGTGTGTTTCACTGTGTGTATGTGTCACTGTGTGTGTGTGTGTGTGTGTGTATTTCACTGTGTGTGTGTCACTGTGTGTATGTGTCACTGTGTGTGTGTGTATGTCACTGTGTGTGTGCCACTGTGTATGTGTCACTGTGTGTGTGTGTGTGTGTCATTGTGTGTATGTGTCACTGTGTGTGTGCCACTGTGTGTGTCACTGTGTGTATGTGTCACTGTTTGTGTGTGTGTGTATGTCACTGTGTGTGTGCCACTGTGTGTGTCACTGTGTGTATGTGTCACTGTTTGTGTGTGTGTGTGTGCCACTGTGTGTGTGTCACTGTGTGTATGTGTCACTGTGTGTATGTGTCACTGTGTGTGTGTGTCACTATGTGTGTGTGTATGTCACTGTGTGTGTGTCACTGTGTGTGTGTGTCACTATGTGTATGTGTATGTCACTGCGTGTGTTTCACTGTGTGTATGTGTCACTGTGTGTGTGTGTGTATTTCACTGTGTGTGTGTCACTGTGTGTATGTGTCACTGTGTGTGTGTGTGTGTGTGTGTATGTCACTGTGTGTGTGCCACTGTGTATGTGTCACTGTGTGTGTGTGTCACTGTGTGTGTGTGTCACTGTGTGTGTGTGCCACTGTGTGTGTCACTGTGTGTATGTGTGTCACTATGTGTGTGTGTATGTCACTGTGTGTGTGTCACTGTGTGTATGTGTCACTGTGTGTGTGTGTCACTATGTGTGTGTGTATGTCACTGTGTGTGTGTCACTGTGTGTGTGTGTCACTATGTGTGTGTGTATGTCACTGTGTGTGTGTCACTGTGTGTATGTGTCACTGTGTGTGTGTGTCACTATGTGTGTGTGTATGTCACTGTGTGTGTGTCACTGTGTGTATGTGTCACTGTGTGTGTGTGTCACTATGTGTGTGTGTATGTCACTGTGTGTGTGTCACTGTGTGTATGTGTCACTGTGTGTGTGTGTCACTATGTGTGTGTGTATGTCACTGTGTGTGTTTCACTGTGTGTATGTGTCACTGTGTGTGTGTGTATTTCACTGTGTGTGTGTCACTGTGTGTATGTGTCACTGTGTGTGTGTGTGTATTTCACTGTGTGTGTGTCACTGTGTGTGTGTGTCACTATGTGTATGTGTATGTCACTGTGTGTGTGTCACTGTGTGTGTGTGTGTATGTCACTGTGTGTGTGTCACTGTGTGTGTGTCACTGTGTTTGTGTGTCACTGTGTGTGTGTGTCACTGTGTGTGTGTGTGTCACTGTGTGTATGTCACTGTGTGTGTCACTGTGTGTGTGTGTGTGTGTGTGTGTATGTCACTGTGTGTGTCACTGTGTGTGTGTCACTGTGTGTGTGTGTGTGTGTGTGTATGTCACTGTGTGTGTCACTGTGTGTGTGTGCCACTGTGTCACTGCGTGTGTGTGCCACTGTGTCACTGCGTGTGTGTCACTGTGTGTGTGTGTGTGTCACTGTGTGTGTGTGTGTATGTCACTGTTTGTGTGTGTGTGTGTGTATGTCACTGTGTGTGCCACTGTGTGTGTGTCACTGTGTATATATGTCACTGTGTGTGTGTGTGTCACTGTGTGTGTGTGTCACTGTGTGTGTGTGTGTATGTCACTGTGTGTGTGTGTGTGTATGTCACTGTGTGTGTGTGTCACTATGTGTGTGTGTGTGTGTATGTCACTGTGTGTGTTTTACTGTGTGTATGTGTCACTGTGTGTGTGTGTGTGTGTGCCACTGTGTGTGTGCCACTGTGTGTGTGTGTCACTGTGTGTGTGTGTATGTCACTGTGTGTGTGTCACTGTGTGTGTGTCACTGTGTGTGTGTGTCATTGTGTGTATGTGTCACTGTGTGTGTGTGCCACTGTGTGTGTCACTGTGTGTATGTGTCACTGTGTGTGTGTGTGTGTATGTCACTGTGTGTGCCACTGTGTGTGTGTCACTGTGTATATATGTCACTGTGTGTGTGTGTGTCACTGTGTGTGTGTGTCACTGTGTGTGTGTGTGTATGTCACTGTGTGTGTGTGTGTGTATGTCACTGTGTGTGTGTGTCACTATGTGTGTGTGTGTGTGTATGTCACTGTGTGTGTTTCACTGTGTGTATGTGTCACTGTGTGTGTGTGTGTGTGTGTGTGCCACTGTGTGTGTGCCACTGTGTGTGTGTGTCACTGTGTGTGTGTGTATGTCACTGTGTGTGTGTCACTGTGTGTGTGTGTCACTGTGTGTGTGTGTCATTGTGTGTATGTGTCACTGTGTGTGTGTGCCACTGTGTGTGTCACTGTGTGTATGTGTCACTGTGTGTGTGTGTGTCACTGTGTGTGTGTGTGTATGTCACTGTGTGTGTGTGTGTGTATGTCACTGTGTGTGTGTGTCACTATGTGTGTGTGTGTGTGTGTATGTCACTGTGTGTGTTTCACTGTGTGTATGTGTCACTGTGTGTGTGTGTGTGTGTGTGTGCCACTGTGTGTGTGCCACTGTGTGTGTGTGTCACTGTGTGTATGTGTATGTCACTGCGTGTGTTTCACTGTGTATGTGTCACTGTGTGTGTGTGTCATTGTGTGTATGTGTCACTGTGTGTGTGTGCCACTGTGTGTGTCACTGTGTGTATGTGTCACTGTGTGTGTGTGTGTGTATGTCACTGTGTGTGTGCCACTGTGTATGTGTCACTGTGTGTGTGTGTGTCATTGTGTGTATGTGTCACTGTGTGTGTGCCACTGTGTGTGTCACTGTGTGTATGTGTCACTGTTTGTGTGTGTGTGTATGTCACTGTGTGTGTGCCACTGTGTGTGTGTCACTGTGTGTATGTGTCACTGTGTGTATGTGTCACTGTGTGTGTGTGTCACTATGTGTGTGTGTATGTCACTGTGTGTGTGTCACTGTGTGTGTCACTGTGTGTATGTGTGTCACTATGTGTATGTGTATGTCACTGCGTGTGTTTCACTGTGTGTATGTGTCACTGTGTGTGTGTGTGTATTTCACTGTGTGTGTGTCACTGTGTGTATGTGTCACTGTGTGTGTGTGTGTGTGTGTGTGTATGTCACTGTGTGTGTGCCACTGTGTATGTGTCACTGTGTGTGTGTGTCACTGTGTGTGTGTGTCACTGTGTGTGTGTGCCACTGTGTGTGTCACTGTGTGTATGTGTGTCACTATGTGTGTGTGTATGTCACTGTGTGTGTGTCACTGTGTGTATGTGTCACTGTGTGTGTGTGTCACTATGTGTGTGTGTATGTCACTGTGTGTGTGTCACTGTGTGTGTGTGTCACTATGTGTGTGTGTATGTCACTGTGTGTGTGTCACTGTGTGTATGTGTCACTGTGTGTGTGTGTCACTGTGTGTGTGTGTCACTGTGTGTGTGTGCCACTGTGTGTGTCACTGTGTGTATGTGTGTCACTATGTGTGTGTGTATGTCACTGTGTGTGTGTCACTGTGTGTATGTGTCACTGTGTGTATGTGTCACTGTGTGTGTGTGTCACTATGTGTGTGTGTATGTCACTGTGTGTGTGTCACTGTGTGTATGTGTCACTGTGTGTATGTGTCACTGTGTGTGTGTGTCACTATGTGTGTGTGTATGTCACTGTGTGTGTGCCACTGTGTGTGTGTCACTGTGTGTATGTGTCACTGTGTGTGTGTGTCACTATGTGTGTGTGTGTATGTCACTGTGTGTGTGTCACTGTGTGTATGTGTCACTGTGTGTGTGTGTGTCACTATGTGTGTGTGTATGTCACTGTGTGTGTGTCACTGTGTGTGTGTGTGTATGTGTCACTGTGTGTATGTGTCACTGTGTGTGTGTGTCACTATGTGTGTGTGTATGTCACTGTGTGTGTCACTGTGTGTGTGTCACTGTGTGTGTGTGTGTATGTGTCACTGTGTGTATGTGTCACTGTGTGTATGTGTCACTGTGTGTGTGTGTCACTATGTGTGTGTGTATGTCACTGTGTGTGTGTCACTGTGTGTGTGTGTGTGTATGTGTCACTGTGTGTATGTGTCACTGTGTGTATGTGTCACTGTGTGTGTGTGTCACTATGTGTGTGTGTATGTCACTGTGTGTGTGTCACTGTGTGTGTGTGTCACTATGTGTGTGTGTATGTCACTGTGTGTGTGTCACTGTGTGTATGTGTCACTGTGTGTGTGTGTCACTGTGTGTGTGTGTCACTGTGTGTGTGTGCCACTGTGTGTGTCACTGTGTGTATGTGTGTCACTATGTGTGTGTGTATGTCACTGTGTGTGTGTCACTGTGTGTATGTGTCACTGTGTGTATGTGTCACTGTGTGTGTGTGTCACTATGTGTGTGTGTATGTCACTGTGTGTGTGTCACTGTGTGTATGTGTCACTGTGTGTATGTGTCACTGTGTGTGTGTGTCACTATGTGTGTGTGTATGTCACTGTGTGTGTGCCACTGTGTGTGTGTCACTGTGTGTATGTGTCACTGTGTGTGTGTGTCACTATGTGTGTGTGTGTATGTCACTGTGTGTGTGTCACTGTGTGTATGTGTCACTGTGTGTGTGTGTGTCACTATGTGTGTGTGTATGTCACTGTGTGTGTGTCACTGTGTGTGTGTGTGTGTATGTGTCACTGTGTGTATGTGTCACTGTGTGTGTGTGTCACTATGTGTGTGTGTATGTCACTGTGTGTGTCACTGTGTGTATGTGTCACTGTGTGTATGTGTCACTATGTGTGTGTGTATGTCACTGTGTGTGTGTCACTGTGTGTGTGTGTGTATGTGTCACTGTGTGTATGTGTCACTGTGTGTGTGTGTCACTATGTGTGTGTGTATGTCACTGTGTGTGTCACTGTGTGTATGTGTCACTGTGTGTATGTGTCACTGTGTGTGTGTGTCACTATGTGTGTGTGTATGTCACTGTGTGTGTGTCACTGTGTGTATGTGTCACTGTGTGTATGTGTCACTGTGTGTGTGTCACTATGTGTGTGTGTGTGTCACTGTGTGTGTCACTGTGTGTATGTGTCACTGTGTGTATGTGTCACTGTGTGTGTATGTCACTGTGTGTGTGTCACTGTGTGTGTGTGTGTGTGTATGTCACTGTGTGTGTGTCACTGTGTGTGTGTGCCACTGTGTCACTGTGTGTGTGTCACTGTGTGTGTGTGTGTGTGTGTGTATGTCACTGTGTGTGTGTCACTGTGTGTGTGTGCCACTGTGTGTGTGTGCCACTGTGTGTGTCACTGTGTGTATGTGTGTCACTATGTGTGTGTGTATGTCACTGTGTGTGTGTCACTGTGTGTGTGTGTGTATGTCACTGTGTGTGTGTCACTGTGTGTGTATGTCACTGTGTGTGTGTCACTGTGTGTGTATGTCACTGTGTGTGTGTCACTGTGTGTGTGTGCCACTGTGTCACTGTGTGTGTGTCACTGCGTGTGTGTGTGAAGATAAAGTCTGCCAGAAAACATTACTCATTTAGTTTTAGGGGGTCCAAAAAAGTGGTTTGTTGCCTGAGGGCAACACTATGCCATAGAGGGTTAAATTTATTGTTATCTTTTTTTAGAAGTTTAACTTTTGTAGTTCTTTAAATACTGTAAGTATTCTTATTTTGATGTGTTGACTAACACATTACAGCATATGTAAATTTGATTATAATTTTAACTGTAGTGTGTTTTTTGATTTTACATTTTAAATTGCAACTTCATAATTATGAACGTTTAATTAGAATTACATTTAAATAGCCTACCATAATGCTTGTCAGTACATTTGGCTGTACATATTTAAAAGACGATAGAATTGTGCAATTACATATAAAAATGTATGCAAGTCCTATAAGTGGCTCGAAAATAGCACTAAGTTCAATTAGGCCTAATTTCATTAAATATAAATGTTACTACAATTCATTTTCACCTAATTTCAAATAACATGCAATTAAGTATATATATATACACTAACATATTTTTAACATTATACTTTGTCAGTGCATTCATGTTGAACGAACGTTCTGTTCTGTTCTGAATGTTTTCACAAGAAGGACCAGCCCTTTAATTCCTTTCTGTTATTTCCTAAGTGAGTGACTCGAAGCTTTCACAATGCTTCTCATCTGACAACACAACATGTCTCGCTCTCCATTTTGAACTGATGTCAGTAAATGATACTTGCCAGGGCATTGTTTTTAAGGGATGGGCCGCTGGTTTTGGCAAGGATATGATCTGTTCCAACCTGCACAGTAGACTTGAAGGGATGTCTCTACCAAGCACAGGAAGAGATAGAGCTTTTAAAGAGATAGTTCACCCAAAAATGAACATTCTGTCATCATTTACTCACCCTGAAGTTGTTCCAAACCTCTATGAATTTATTTCTTCTGCTGAACATATAAGATGGTATTGTGAAGAATGTCAGTAACCAAACAGTTGATGGACCCCATTGACTTCCATAGTATTTTTTTCCCCCATACTATGGAAGTCAGTGGGGTCCATCAACTGTTAAGTTACCCATATTCTTCAAAATATCATCTTTTGTGAAATTCATACAGGTTTGGAACGACTTCAGGGTGAGTATCATTTTTAGGTGAAACTATCCCTTTAACTATTTAGTTCATGTAAGAAAAGATAAAATCATCCTTCAAGTGACCAACAACATTAGCTATAGGTGTGTTTGGTAACAGCATGGCTGTGAAGAGCGTCAATATGTTCAGCCCGAATCCATGAATTCACAGACCTAATAATCCAATATTTATATAATTATATAATTTATATAATTATATAAGTTATTCAGACACTGTTATATATCGTATCACTTTGTGATACACTGTTATACATTGTATCACTTTGGAAACTAAATGTAATCTTTATTAGTAGGACATGAGAAAGAAAAGGGGAAGAGAGAGTCCTGGGTGGATGACACATGGTGTTTTGAGCGAGCGTGATTATGTTGTCATAGTAACCATGTTGATTTCCATTCCAAGGGCAGCTCTGGGGTTTTTTTGCCACTGCAATTCTCTCAAGTTACATTCCTTTCAGGCTAAGCTTTATGTGGCCAAACTGATAGTTTGCTCCACAAAGGATTAAAACAGATATACATCTATTCATTAATGCTATAAAGGAAAACAACAACAAAAACATTAACTTTAAAAAATACAGCATTGCTCCATCCAGAAAAGACACAATCTATATGGAAAATAACTAAACTAGTTATAAATGGAGTTCCATCAGTTTTTTGTCCTTCTGAAAATTCAGTGCATACATTCATTCAGCCTGGGAGAACTATTTCGACAGAGCACAGCAGTTTCACAACTATCTGCCTGGTTTGAATTGAAAATATTTGGGTGACATTCAACTGTGGTAGAGGCACACACTTTTAATTCCATGCTAATTTGAAGCTTATCTGCAGTTTGAGCTTTAAGGGCCGAGTAGATTAAATGAAGTAGAAAACTGACAATGACTGAGATTTTTGTGCAGAGTCAGTAGCAGGACTGAGTCAGCGGAGACCCAGGAGGCAATGTGAGGCCTTAGGCAGGAAACCAGCAGTTTAGAAAACACAAAGGGTGGAGAACACTGAAAACACTCAGCAGGTTAGTCATCTGGAGTCTAACAATTTACACTGCAATAATAATTATTGCTAAATCAACTGCAGTGAAAATTATTTTCATATTGTACATGTTTCTATGTTAAAGAAAATTCACATTAAAGTCATGATAAAACTTTGCTTCCATATTGTGATGCACAGTGAAATTTAGGCCAGGGACTTGATTTGATCCATCAGATGTTGATTTAATGAACTGAACGTGAGCTTGATGTCAAATTTAGAAAAAAGGCGGGGTTTAAGCGGACTAAATGATTGAAGACGTCCGGCATACGTCATTCTGCCATTTCTCTGGAAGATCGAGTAATGGTATTCTGATTAAACAATACAAGGTACCTATGCATGAATAAATCATTCACAATAAGATGCATTTAGAAAATAGAGTGAGTTTTCATTTTGTGTCCACTTTAACAGGAAAATAAGAGTAGCTCTCAGAAGGGCCCATGATTCTTTTATCAACTTTTAATAACAAACCCTTTAAACAAAAGCATTTTTGTATGTAAACAGAACCAAAAAAATCACACATCTATGACTGGTATGACAAATTAACTTAGTTGTCTTTCATTGTAGATGGAATGGATAAAAAAAGTCTGCTGTCAGCAAACACATCAGATTTTGTAGCTTTAGCATACAGCGGTGTGGTGACTGAATGGGTGACTGATGTCATAAGTGCTTCAGTTCTTCCTTTTTCCCTTGCTGGTGGGTTTGGCAGGAGCTGGAGCTGGTGCTGCCTGGTAAAGAGCTGCTGACACTTTGTTGATGTAGTACAGTGCAAACACAGAGAAGATCAGGCTATATGGGAGAGAACAGAAAGAAAGAACAAATTACCATTGTTGAATGAAGTGTATTTGGCAAATTCGACAGGTAGCCTATACAGTGCGTGCAGAATTATTAGGAGAGTTGATTTTCTGATCATATTTTTTTTCCAGGCACATCTTACCAATTCCAAACCACATTAAACTTAATAACTACTACTCATTTTGTATTTAATCATTTATAAGTGGAAATAAAAAAACGCCTTATATTCAGGTGTGCAGAATTAATTAGGTACGTTCCTGACACCTTGCACTTCTGGAGACTTCAGGTAAGTTGCAGTTCTGGAAAATGGTGGCGCTGGAGACTAATGGGTTCCTGATGGTTTCACACTTAATTCTTCACCTTAATTCTTAATTCTTTTGCAGTTAACATTTGTCTTTTGTTAGCCACCTGTTTTTGTCTGACCCTGCTGACCCAATGAGCATTTCACTGTCCAGTGGTCATGCCTTAACTGCAATTTCTAGTATTGCATTAGTATTGCATCCTTCTCATGAGCATTTAATCATTTTTGACTTTTCAGTCCGAGTTACATCTCTTTTTATCTGTGAAAGAAAGCGTACCTAATTCTGCACACCTGAATTTAAGGCGTTTTTCATTTCCAGCCTTCATGAAAAATTATATCACTTATAAATGAGATATTATATATATACACACACACACACACACACACACATACAGAAATTATACAATTCATTTCTTATTTTATAATTATACAAAATAATAATACTAAATAATGTTTTTTTTTGTTATCATCAAGAATATAATGCAACATCCAAAACAACATAACATCAAACATCATAATATGATTATCATATTTATGAGGAATAAACCCAACAAAAGAAAAAAAGAAAACTGAAGGAGAAAATTGATTACTTTAAAAATAAGTAACTCACCACGTTGTCACGCACACACGATGCACCAAACCAGATGCAAACAGAGAGAGGCACAGGCACACGGCAACTAAGAGAGAGATGAAATATTTTTCAGGCAAGTACATATATTAATTCTTACTTCAAATCATTCAGATTTCATTTTCTATCAAAATGTGTATTTATACATTATTAAATTATTCAGGTTTAATATACACTGTCGTAAGTTTTTGATTTTTTTCATTGTTTTTATAAGTCTCTTATGCTCACCGAGGCTGCATATATTTGATTGTAAAAACAGTAATTTGTGAAATATTATTACAATGTTGAAAACAGTTTTGCTGCTTAATATTTGTGTGTTAAGTGTGGTTTTTCAGGATTCTTTGATGAATAGAAAGTTTAAGAGAACAGCATTTATTTGAGATTTTTTGTAACAGTCTTTACTGTCACTTTTAAATTTATTTAATGCATCCTTTCTGAATAAAAGTAACTTAAAAAAAAAATCTCACAGACACTTTTTAATGGTAATTTTAATTTAAACTTTCTGCAGGTGAGGACTCAGGAGGAGGATACACCAGACAATAGCAGTATTAACATAAGGTTTAGTCATTCACTTACTCTCTGGGAAGATTTTTGCTTGGAAGCCTTTACCGAAGACAAGGTTTTCCAAGTTATTGAAAGCCTGTAATTGTGGGTTAAGAACTAACACAAAAAACAGATAAGCAAACTAAGCAAAAACGTAATATTAAGGTTACAAACTACGACTGCATGACAAAGCAGCAGAAGGATACTGTAAGAGAGCAGACAAACAGCACAGACCCCAGGAAGCCCCCCAGGATAGTCAGCCACTCTGAAGAGCCCAGCTGCCGACTGAACATCTGCATTCCTGCAAACACCAGCACAGACAGCAGACTGGACAACACCAGGGATGTGCTTGTGTTCACCGCTAGAACGAGAGAGAGAGAGAAAGAGAGAGAGAGAGAGTGAATGTGGAAGCACCAGTATATATATATATATATATATATATATATATATATTTAAAAAAAAAAAAATTATTACCAGTAATAGTAACAATACTATTACTTTTATGTATTAGTCATTATTGTGTATCATACCGATACATCATATTTAAAACAAGTAATTAAAAAAAAAAAATCCTTCTACGAAATGCATTTTAATTTGAATATATTACGAAAGAATTAAGAAAAAGTAAGCGTACAGTTCTTGACAGATTATTTGGTTCCGCGACGGGCTACTGTTCATTACGGAAGAATTAAATTGGGAACGAGCGAAGATTAATAAACATTTTGTCATCTATTGTTTTACAGACAATAAACTATTACTACGTTTAAATTACGTAGACGAAGGAAAAAAACATAACTGTAAAGAGGAAAAACTTACTATGTATATATTAGGAAGCAGGTAAATGTGCAAGAACTTGGACACGTCAGTGTACGCTTTTTAAAACGTTCCGTGTGGAAACAATCAGAGGAGCTACAATTTTCATCTAATGTTTTTCTTTTTATTTTAGTAAGCGCACACCGAATTAGGTTATTATTATCATCATCATCATCATCATCATCATCATCATCATCATCCTTTCGCCTTTTTACGAATACTATGCCGATGACAATTGAAAACGTGTTAAATATTTTAGCATGGGTTAGCGGTGGGCTAAACACCATCCAGGCTGTCATTTTTTTGCTTTTGCTTTTTTGTCAAAACACAAAGGGACGAAACAAACACAATTCAACTCATTGTTAACGTTCACAACGCGATATAAATGAGGAGCTGCAGTAGGCTCATATTTTGCGTTTAAGGGCTAAAAACTTTTAACAAGCCTACCCGTGTACTGTCTGTCATTTTTGAACATGCGTGCAAAATAGCGCAAAGAACCGTGCAAATTTCACCGTTTGAAATAATAAATATAAAAGCTAAGCTCACCCATATTCGACTGTAATAAGGTAAAGAGACAGGTTTAACTCCTCTCTGTTCAGTCTCGGGGCCAGCAGAGCAAAGATGACGCGCTGCTAACGTGTAAAAACTGTGCCAAGTGCAAACTCCCTGGACAAACTCTACAGCTCCATCTAGTGGACAGAAGCGTGTAGCACATTTAACGCCACATAATCTTAATGCATAAATATTCCTAAGGGGCAATAATTATACCTGGAATTGATTTTTCTGTGGCTTTTTATCTTGTATGAGAAGATATTTGAAACACGTAAAAAAAACTAAAAAAAACTAAAAAAAATAAATAAAACAATAAAAAAAAAACAACAACAGTGTATTTATGTCAAAAATTATAAAATCAAATAAACATAGGCCTACCACAAGTTATAACAATAAACACTATATATTATTATATTATATTATATTATATTGTTCGTTCCACCCAAGCGGCTGTCTCATGCATGCTCAGCATCCACGCGCATGCTCTTTCCACGCGCATGATCTCCCCCTGAACACCTCATAACATCCATCGCCTGCCCCTACATGGATGGCTCAACATCCGTCAGAATAGACCACAACAAGCACTGTTGGAAACCCCTTGAATCAACATGGATTGCGTTAAATTGGACCTCTCAGTTATAGGCTGTTAGACACAAATATCGTCAATTTCAGTTGCAGGTTGAATTTCGTTTTATTTCGCGGTGTCCTGATCTTATAAACCGTTGGTTGTTTTTAATTATTCTATATATAGAAAAGGGCGCTCAATAAAAGCGTTTATTTAATTTGCTATTAATCTAACAAACGGCATAGTTCCAGCAATGGCAGATGCGGAGTTGCAAACCTTTACATCCATAATGGACGCCCTCGTGCGTATAAGCGTAAGTAAATTTGCATGATTAAAACCACATATTTACACGTTATCTATGATTTGCATGCGGCTGTTATTTAACACAGAAATTCACGCAATGTTAATGGTCAGCTTTCTAATAGGCTAAAAGGGACATGTCAGTGTGGTTTTCATGTCCATATCTAACATTAAAAAATATGGTTAAACCCCTTATTCTGTGCTGAGAGCATATTATTTGTTTGATAATGAATAACACATGTAAGCAGAAACAGAGTAAACAAAATTTTATCCACTTCTGCTATACCAGCTTCTAAAACTGGTAGGCCACGGCTGTTTTTCCTCTGGTCTGATATATTTGCTCTTAAGCGCGTAGGCCTAATATATAACACAATACGCGTATTTATTTTACCGTTATACATGATTGAATAGACTGGTGCAGCCTTAGAATCAGACTAATGCATATCAGACGCTTGTGCGACATATTCGCTTATTTAAATGTTAGAGAAGACTTAAAGGGAAAATAAAGGAGCCTTTAAAATCTATATTTAATAAAAGGCCTTATCACTGCATGTTGCCATAGAGACGGGATGCAAGAGGGCTGAGGCCGCGAGGCAGCAGAGCCTCTGTGGGAAACGTCTGGAAGAGGGGCACGTGGACTCACTGGAAAAAACTAGAGTCAGTGTATAAAAGAGCAACATGAGACAGCTGGGCGAATTTAATTATTTGAATGGCTTATTGACAGAATAAAATGTATATGCTGTCAGCTCTGGGGGAAATAATTGCTAGGTACTGAACATAAAACAGCTTAAAATAGCTTAAATTGATTTGATGGTCTCCTAGGCTGCTCTGTTGGTGGCTGTAGAGGTGTTTAGGGCACTTTTCAGCTGGTCAGCATTGGAAATCATCTTGCTAACCAGCCAAACCAGCTGAGTACCTGCCTGACTAGGATGGGAGAACAGTAAGGTTCAGTATTTTCTTTTTCAGTAGGGAAACCTTTTTTTTTTTTTTTTTAAGGTTGGAGACTAATAGTGCAGAGTGCAGCAATGCCCCTTTTTTTAGCAGTCTTAGCTTCAGAAGTTTAATTTGAATCAAAACATTTAGAAAATCAGACAAAAACACACAAGACTGTGTATTCAACTGCTTTAATAAGGGGGAAAAAAACAATGAAGAAACATTGTTTATACTATTGGTTTAAACATGTTGATTATACAATATATTTTACATTTATGGCAAAATATGCATATTAATTAGGGGTGTAACAATATATCGTGTCACAATATAAAAATGCAGCAATATTTATCGTGGATAGTGACAATCTGTACCCTCATGTCGTTCCACACCCGTAAGACCATCGTTCATCTTCGGAACACAAATTAAGATATTTTTGATAAAATCCGATGGCTCAGTGAGGCCTGCATTGAAAGCAAGTTAATTTACACTTTCAGATGCCCAGAAAGGTACTAAAGTTATATTTAAAACAGTTCATGTGACTACAGTGGTTCAACCTTAATGTTATGAAGTGACGAGAATACTTTTTGTGCGCCAAAAAAACAAAATAATGACTTTACTCAACAATATCTAGTGATGGGTGATTTCAAAACACTGCTTCATGAAGCTTCGAAGCTTTATGAATCTTTTGTTTCGAATCAGTGGTTCGATACACGCTCCGATCTACTGATTCTAAACAAAAGATTGGTAAAGCTTCGAAGCTTCATGAAGCAGTGTTTTGAAATCGCCCATCACCTAGATATTGTTGAATAAAGTCGTTATTTTGTTTTTTTGGCACACAAAACTGAACTGTTTTAAATATAACTTTAGTACCTTTCTAGGCGTTTGAAAGTGTAAATTAACCTGCTTTCAATGAAGGCCTCACTGAGCCATCGGATTTTATCAAAAATATCTTAATTTTTGTTCCGAAGATGAACAAAGGTCTTACGGGTGTGGAACGACATGAGTAATTAATGACAGATTTTTTAATTAATGACACCATTTTTGGGTGAACTAACCCTTTAACCATTTACCATATGTCTTGGAGTATCACAATAATATCATATTGTGGGTTCAGTATCGTGATATGTATTAAATCGTGACATGAGGGTATTGTTACATCCCTACATTTTATACAAATATGTACTGTAAATAGTTTGAGAGTGTACTGACTCATTCGCAGTGCTTCATGGTTGTGGGCAGGCGCTAAAGTGTTCATTTGGCGTGATTTAGTTGCAATTCTCTGATTTAGTAGAGATTTCTCTGTAGTATTTTTTACCAGTTTTTCACCAAATTCCAAACATGATTATTTAAAGAATGTGGACTAATGGGTTTGACAAAAGCAAATACCAATTAACAATAGCTAGCTCACAGTAGGTCTATCTTTAAAGGTTTATATGTTATCATTCAAAATGAATTCCCCTATGGAGAAAATGAATGGGATTTTTACTTCAGGAATGCCGGGTTGAGGCTGTACGATTTTGGCCACGATTTGGCCGTCTGAAACAAATTTTGAGAATCCTAAAAGCCTTCTCAGATCCTAGACCAAAATCTTTGATTCTAGACCAAAGTCTTTGATCACTAGTTTGACATGTTCGCCGACAGCCGATTAATGACCTTGTGATCAAATCTTACCTCATATGAAATTCTGGCAGTGTCAGAAGATTTGACACACAGTCCTGCTGTGTGACTTCTGACGACAACCGGCAAATCAAAAACAATAGGAGCGCAGAACCTGATCATGCAATTTTTGAGACAACAACAAACTACCACTTGCCCCACACACATCGTCTTCACCAAATGTGTCACGGATTGATGATGTAAAACACCGGACGAGTCTTCTTGCATGCATCTGTTTTTAACACGTCTTGACTGCCGTACAGTCTGACATGAAAGTCAACTGGGAAACTTTTACTTATAAATCGCAGAGTGTGCATCTGGCTTAACCCAACTGTTGCTCTCTATTATCAATTTTTAAATTTAGATTCCACTGATGTAGAATTATCATGGTTGTTTTATGAGTATGATCACATTAAAAAAATAATTAAAATGTTCACTTCCTTAAATATGACTCTAAGTTAATGGCAGATATGAAACTCGGGTGGCTGGAATGAAAATAAACAAGATTTCTGTGAACTTGTTCTGTATTACAGAAGCCAAAATCAAGTTTTTTGAGTTTGAGGAATGACACTTTTGTACCTCCAGCCAGGTTAAATGTTTACGTTGCATTTACACATTCCTCTTGGAAAGACCAAAGATGACTAATACATTTGAACAGATTTGTCAAAGCAGAAACAACTCTTAAATCTCTCAATTGTCAATAAAATGTAGCTATTACAAATGTCAGTCATATGTGTGAATACATAGCAGACTTCATGATTTGAATGTTGCATAAAAGTATTTCCATTACTGGGAAAAAGTAATCTGGGTAATATGTAAGCAAAACTAGAAAGAAGGAAGTACTTTTAATAAACAACATGACTGTTTGTGTGTGTGTGTTCTTTTTTGACATTTAAATTATTTTATGAAAATATTCTGACCTTTATGACACGTTCATACTGACCAGCATATGCCCATGTTTACCTTACAAAAACTCAGTCCATATCACAATCCATAATCAGTTTCAGTCATTAAAATGGAAAAAAAAAAAAAGTTATACTCCAAATACACTAAAGAAAAAATAGGCATAGAAACAATCAGAAATTTCACTCAGAAATTGCTGGTAAATTTCACAAACAGTTATGAAGAAACATAACAACAAACATATAAATTATATTATATTATATTATATTAAAGCCTTTATCTCTGATACAGGATATATAATATATATAAAGAGAGTGTTGTATGTGCTTGCATGTTTTCCACTTCTAAATATTTGTTAAAACTGTCCCTTTCTTTGTCTAGTCCAATATGAAGAGTATAGAGAGAGAGCTGCACTGTCCCGTGTGTGAGGAGATGGTGAAACAGCCCATAGTGTTGCCATGTATGCACAGCGTGTGTGTGCTGTGTGCGGCAGAAGTCCTGGTTCAGAGAGGATACCCACCCCCCGAGCTCCCCCCAGAGCCCAACACACCCACCTCAAGCCCCAACACACGCTCACCCCGACAGACACGCCGACCTCCGCCCAAAACAGACCGTCTAGACCGAGTGATCAGAACAGGTTTGTGTGTTCATAAAGAGACACCAAGATCAAAATTACAAGAGCCTCTCTGAGATGATCGAAACTGATTTGTCAATCAATCGGTCATTTCTGCAGTCGAGTATTTTTTTATTGACCACTAAACTGTACACTACCATTCAAAAGTTTGGGGTCGGTATTATTTAAAAAAAAAAAATGTATTTCTCACCAAGGCTGCATTTATTCTATTCAAAATACAGTAAAAACTACAATACTGATGTTGATTTAGTGATGGCAAAGCTTTTCAGCATCATTACTTCAGTCTTCAGTGTCACATGATCTTTCAGAAATCATTTTAATTTGCTGATTTGCTGCTCAGAAAACATTTCTTATTATTATCAATGTTGAAAACAGTTGTGCTGCTTAAGATATTTGTGGAAACAGTGATACACTGTTTCAGGATGTTTTTATGAATAGAAAGTTCGGAAGAACAGCATTTATTAAATTAGAAATCTATGTAACATTCAAGTTAAATCAATTTAATGCATCCTTGATGAACAAAACTATTAACGTCTTTAAAAATATCCTATTAACCCAAACTTTTAAATGGTGTTTTATATTACCATTTTACCTGATAACTAATATTACACTCATGTATTGTTTTGTGGTCATTTTAATCTCCCATAATCAAATAATTTCAGCTCAAATCAATTAATCATGACCATTTAAATTATTTATTTGATTATCATTTAATAATTATAATTTATTAATTATTTTATTCAGTTAAATGAATAATATAAATTATATATTTAAAAAATATTTTAATTATATTACATAATACTTAAAATAAGGCATGCCAGTTCAATGATTTATTTGGTTGTAATTTAATAATTATAATATTTATTTAAAATTAATTTAGTTATTTAATTAAATTACTTATTTAAAGATATTTATTTATTTCATTATATTAAATAACATTTAAAGGGTTAGTTTACCCAAAAATGAAAATTCTGTCAATAATTACTCACCTGTAACACAAATTAAGATATTTTTGATTAAATCCGAGAGGTTTATGACTTGTTCATAGACAGCAATATCCACCACTTTCAAGGTCCAGAAAGGTGTATGAGAATGACACAGAAGAGAAGATATTGTTGAATAAAGTCGTCATTTTTGTCTTGTTTTCGCGCACAAAAAGTATTCTTGTCACCTCATAAAGTTAAGGTTGAATTACTGCAGTCAAGTCGACTGTTCTAACAATATCTTTAGTACTGTTCTGAGCCTTGAAAGTGGTGGTTATATTGCTGTCTATGGACAAGTCATATACCTCTCGGATTTCATCAAAAATATCTTAATTTGTGTTCTGAAGATGAACGAAGGTCTTATTGGTTTGGAACGACATGAAGATGAGTAATTAATGACAGATTTTTCATTTTTGTGTGAACTAACCCTTTAAAATGATGACATCATGATGCGACTTTAGCATAGTTTCAGCTCTGTGCAAAAAAGTGTATAGATGCTACTGTATCATTCAGATGTATTGCATCTGTGCAGCACTTTGCAGGTGCGTGTTTAAAAGTAGCAGCCGTCGTGATGGGCTGACTCTGAATGTGTCAGCACACACAGGGCCTCTGGATTCTGTTCACTTTCTGCATTGATTAGCTTTTCCTTTCTTCTTCCTGCTTGAGATTTATAGGGGCTTAAAGAAGCTTTAATGTGGAAACAGCTTTTTCTATCTGTATCTCTCTCTCTCTTTTTGTGCAGTGTGTGGGACACACCCAGGACGGAGGCGTAAAGACACCCCTCCTGTGATCATGCTGTTTCCCTGTCCCATCTGCGGAAAAGATGTGGAGCTGGGAGAGAGAGGACTTGCAGATTGTCTGAGAAACCTCACGCTGGAGCGCATAGTGGAGAGGTCTCGCTTACATACACACACACACACACTTCCTCAGAGAATTCCTGCTGTTATTAAGTGGAGCTAGGTTGAAATTGAATTCCGGTAACTGTACTGTAAGATGCAGAAATGTTGTTCTACTGGTTTTGAACAATAGATCAGATGTTCTGAACTTGCGTCTATTCATAGGCACATCACCATAGAGCTCTTTCGCAGTCTCACTATGTGGACCAATCAAATCACCTTACTGGCATAGCAAAATGAGGTCAAGAAAAGGCAGAGATAAAAAAATATTTAGTTTCTTCCTTCCAGTAAAGAGCTTGCATGGATCGCATTCCATACTATAGTAAAAATGTGCACAAGCAAATTTGGCCCTAAAAACACCACAGCACTCAATTATAACTTAAAATAAGTCATAGACTTTGAAGTCATATTTATCTCAAAATTAAAAATGTTATTCAAAACCCGTATGACTTTCTGTCTTCCATGGAACACAAAATGGAACCATTCTTTTCCATATAAAGAAAGTAAATTAAGGCTGTCAAGCAAAAAAGCACCAAAAAAAGTAACATAAAAGCAGTCGATATGACTCATGCCATATATTCCAAGCATTACGAAGCTACAGGATAGCTTTATGTGAAAAACAGAATGAAATTTACATATTAAATAACTAAAATATTTAAATAAAGACATGATGTTTCTTTTAACATCTATAATAAATAAAATAAATTAATCAATTGTAAAGATAGGTAATACAACAGTTCCTTCCTCTTAGATATGTAGTTTAGATGTGTAATAAAAAAGACGCTGAGCATGAATATTTGTTAGTTGAACTATCCCTTTAAAAGAAGTTGTGAGAGGGTGAGGGAGCTAAATATGCTAATGTTGTGTTTTTTGCAGTCTTTGGACAGCTGAGCTGCATCTACACCACAATACACCACACACACAAACAAACACATGCTATACTTTATGTACACATACAAATATATAATACAATTAAACAAGCATGCGTACATGATGTAAACGAGGGATGCACCGATCCGATACTCAGATCGGGTATAGGCTCCGATACTGCCATTTTTGCCGGATCGGGTATCGGCCAGATGGGACTGATCCATATCCGATATTGTGCATGTACTATTCTGTTATTGTTAAGCTCCACAAAAGGCACAAAAACATTAAAAAAACACTATATACTGTAGTTTCCGTGCACTATATTCCAAGTGTTCTGAAGTCATTCCATAGTTTAATTTGAGGTTCAGATAAATATTAAAGTCGTTAAATTAAAGTTCACGTAAATGCCTCCCTCCGCTGCGGCTGTCAGTCATTCTCCATTCAGCATTCAAACTGCATGTCGCGTTCGGTTACGCCAGTCAACACAATGAAACTCTCTCCAAAATGAATCAATGTTTCTATTATTATACTTCATCTGTAGACAACGATACCGGTAATAAAATACGCATCAATATATCTTCACTTTGTGCTTTGAACTTTTCAATGCGGAGCATGATGCTTCAAGCGCATCATTCTGCACAATGAAAGATTGTTAATAGCATTTTTTGTTCTGTCCTATCTATCTTATGTTGCTGCCTCATTAAAAAAAAAACAAAAAAAACTCCGCTATAAATTTAAAAGAAATGTCTTGTAATTTTATAGTATAGCCTATATTTATATATAAATATATTTAGTTTATGTCATGTATGATTCATGAAAAACAAGCCAGGAGTCATGGATGAAGGAATCAGCTGGACTCCTGTTTATTTTGAATGTCTACCAAGCTAGTGAAGCTAATGGTTTATTTACAGTTGTTGCACTGATGCACAATTATTTAAGAAGTAATTCACTGCTTTTGTGTCTGTTTGTTATTTTGTTTTACAAAGTTATGAAAGTAATGTTTAAGTCAAGCCTGATGCCTTACACAAACAAATGATCCCAGTTTCTTCCACACAGTGAGGCATACAGTTTATTAGGTAATTTAGCACTTTTTTTATTATTACTTGAATATCGGATCAGTATCGGCCGATACTGAATCCCAGGTATCGGAATCGGTATCGGAAGCAAAAAAGGCGGATCGGTGCATCCCTACATGTAACCCAAGCCATATATGTTTACTTTTCAGATTAGCCTCAATGCACAATAGATGACTGATATCTGTCTTTTTCCACGTGTGTAGGTACAGGCACACAGTGAGTCTTGGCAGCATGGCAGTCATGTGTCAGTTCTGTAAACCTCCTCAGGCTCTGGAGGCTACCAAAGGCTGCGCTGACTGCAGGTCCAACTTCTGCAATGAATGCTTCAAACTGTACCACCCCTGGGGCACACCACGAGCCCAACACGAACACATTCTGCCCACACACAGCTTCAGACCCAAGGTACATCCAGATCAGACCGTGTTAACATCCAGGGTCCAAAATAGTTTTTTTTTCCACACCTACCAGTGTTTTAAAAAAATGTACCAGCCAGCCACATATACCATTCAAAAGATTTTTGTTGTTGTAGTGTAAGAAATGAATACTTTTATTTAGCAATGATGCTTTAAATTGATCAAAATTGAAAGTTTTGAATTTTCTATTCATCAAAGAATCCTGAAAAAATGTATCACGGTTTGTGTCAACATTGATGATAATGAGAAATATTACTTGAGCAGCAAATCATCATATTACATCATGTGACACTGAAGACTGAAGTAATGATGCTGAAAATTAAGTTTTGCCTTCACAGGAATAAATTACATTTTAAAATATATTAAAATAGAAAACAGTTTTTAAATTGTAATAATATTTCACTATATTACTGTTTTTTCTGTATTTTGAACATATAAATGCAGCCTTAGTAAGCATAAAACACTTCTTTTAAAAACAAACAAAAAAATGTTTGCTGGCCCAAACTTTTAAATGCATAATGTATAACGTTCGTTTGCATAATGCATAATGTTTGGCATTATTTTTTTTATTATTTAGAACATATATTGTTGTCCCTATGACAATGTATTTTTCAGCAATTTTTGTCCATTATATAGACCTAGCCTGTCACAAAAACATGAAGACATAAGATTCTTTTTACATAAATGTCTACTAAATAGCACAAAACACTGAAAAACATACTGACCTTAAATTTTGTAGAAAAAAACCTATGCCAACCCTATGCAAATAATTAATCCAAATATAAAAACAAATTCAAATAATTATTCAAATTTTGTTCTTTTCCACAGCAGTCGACACACAAAGGATTTATGATAAACCTATTAGTCTCAAAAGTTCCCCTTAATCTCATTTCCCCCCTCTCTATCTTTTCCCTTGTCCATTTATCTTCTCTCTCTCTCTCACTCACTTGCAGGTATTAGTTTGTGTGGAACATGAGCAGGAGAGGTTGCAGTTTTACTGCAGGTCTTGTCAGCGTCTGTTGTGTCCACTTTGTAAACTTCGTCGATCTCACAGTGGACACAAAATCATTCCTATTGCG
Organism: Elopichthys bambusa; assembly: GCA_037101425.1. Taxonomy (NCBI): domain Eukaryota; kingdom Metazoa; phylum Chordata; class Actinopteri; order Cypriniformes; family Xenocyprididae; genus Elopichthys; species Elopichthys bambusa. Next base: position 26,254,961 of record CM074439.1, read on the forward strand.
TTGGCTTACCAAACTCTAAAGGTATCTGTTATACGCTCTGTAGTCTTTAGACTACAACATCGTAATTATGCCCAACATGCCCTTCTTTCCTGTATAAAATGGTTATTTGGGCTAATCTTTCTAAGCTCTAGCCCTGCACAGCTCTAAATGATCAAGGATAGAGGGGAAAGGATTTCCTCTAAATGACTAGGCAGCTAGCAGAAGCTCTACAGTGTTGTCAGTGTTTACTGTAACTCATCTTACTCCATGTTGTGAAATCACAGGAGAAGATCACCAAAGAGATGAACTACGTCTTGGGCAATCAGGACTCTATACAGGCCCAGATCACCCAAGTAGAAAGCGGCATTGCTCAGACTGAGGTACACAGCACTGTTGTTTTAATTATACTTTCAGTGTTTATGAGACACATACTTCAGCTTAGAGTAGAAACGGAGCAGGGATGAAGTTACAGGATTTTACCTGGATCCAGGACAGGAGTGGTTTTGTCAGTGTCCTATGTTTTTCCTTGGCTCTACAGACTTTTAACTGTCAGAATGACAAAAGATGGAAACTGCTAAATATTACTGAATATCATAATAACTAATTTTGGCCAAATGTGATGGTGAGGATGACCAAGATCCATTCTGGAAATTAAAGAAATATGTATAATTTTATAGGTCACACTTCAGTTTAGGGTCCAATTCTCACTATTAACTAACTATTAACTACGAATTTTGCCTCAATAAACTCCTAATTACTGCTTATTAATAGTTAGTAAGGTAGTTTAGGTATGAGACAGGATTCAAGGATTAGATCAGAATTAAAATTTCCTGATAATTTACGCACTCCCATGTCATCCAAGATGTTCACGTCTTTCTTTCTTCATTGAAAAGAAATTAAGGTTTTTGAGGAAAACATTCCAGGATTTTTCTCCATATAGTGGACTTCAATGGGGTACAACGGGTTGAAGGTCCAAATTGCAGTTTCAATGCAACTTCAAAGGGCTCTACATGATCCCAGCCGAGGAATAAGGGTCTTATCTAGTGAAACAATCGTCATTTTCTAAAAAAAACCAAAACAAATTTATATACTTTTTAACCACAAATGCTCGTCTTGCACTAGCTTGCATTACGTGATCACGTTGGAAAGGTCACACGTGATGTAGGCGGAAGTACCGCAGTAGGGTGAAAAATCTAATTTTCTCCTCCAACTTCAAACAACATCGTTGTTTTACCTTTTTTTGTAAGGATGTTTGACTTAGTCTTTGCACATTTGCTTTGTAGACACTGGATTGGTACTTTCAATTGGTACGTAATGCGTGGCGCATTGCAGAGCAGTTCAAAACAAACATTGGAGGTTAAAAAGTATATAAATTTTAATTTTTTTTTAGAAAATGGCCGATTGTTTCGCTAGACAAGACCTTTATTCCTCATCTGGGATCATGTAGAGCCCTTTGAAGCTGCATTTAAACTGCAATTTGGACTGTCAACCCCAGTGAAGAAAAATCCTGGAATGTATGTTTTCCTCAAAAACCTTAATTTCTTTTCGACTGAAGAAAGAAAGACATAAACATCTTGGATGACACGTGGGTGAGTAAATTATCAGGAAATTTTAATTCTGAAGTGAACTAATCCTTTAAGGGATGTAGAATATGGTCATGCAAAATAAGGCATTAATATGTGCTTTATAAGTACTAATAAACAGCCAATATCCTAATATGCATGCTAATAAGCAACTAGTTAATAGTGAGAATTGGACCCTAAACTAAAGTGTTACCATTTTAATTAAATTAAAATGTAATTATTATTATTATTTATAATAATACTTTATTTTTATTATTAGTCATTATTTAATTTAATATTTATTATTAATTTTAATGTAATATTAATTATATGTAAATATTTTAAATATAAAATATATGAATTATAAAATAAATTAAATATTTAGATATAAAATTATCAAAAAATAATGAAGACACTTAAAAAGACAATGTTTCTTTTATGTGGCTAATAGGTCACTGTCTCTCCAGGAGTATCCTGTGTTTTTCAGTGGTGTTATAGAGTTTTAGAAGTCTAAATTTATTTTTGAAAAATAATGATGACCAAATGTGATGGTGAGATGGTGAAAAATTAAAAACAGGTTTAAAATGTTTAAATTTAACTGATAATTATTTATTATAATTAATTTATTTTAAAATATTATGTAATTTAACATTTATATTATTTAATTTAAACATTTTAAATATAAAATACATAAATTATAAAATAAATTAAATATTTACATATTAAATTATTAATATATTTATGATGTTAAAAAATCTGTCAAGCTTCGCTCTTCCCTTTTTCTGTCCTGTTCAATCTCTTTATCTCTGTGTTCAGGTGAACAGCGCAGTGGCTAAGGAGCAGTTGAATCAGTGTGTGAGTGAATTGCGTGGTGTGCTGGCGGAGCGTCAGGGGGCCTTGGCCATGTTGATGGAGGGGGCTCGTGCCCAGCGGACAGTGGCTCTGAACGCACAGCTCTCAGAAAAACAGAGTCTTTTGGAAAACGCAGGGCTGCTCACATACACTCAGGAGCTTCTTAAGGAAACCGACCAGCCGTGCTTTGTGCAGGCTGCCAGAGTCACGCACAACAGGTTAGACTGTATGTTTGTGGGTGTTTGTTGCTCAGATTATGTGAATCTGTTCATTTATGAAATACGAAACCCACAATGGCCTATTTTGTGTTTCCATTGAACCACTTTTAATAAGGTACACAAACGTTGGTATATTATGTTACACAGTCAACTGGTTTACAGAGAGCTTCGTTTATATTCATTTAAGTTTTACTTGATTTTATCTTTCTTCTCCTCAGACTGGTCAAAGCAATAGAACATCTTCAACATTTCTCTCTATCTGCTGATCCCTCGTTTCGACACTATCAGATGGACGTTTCCAGAGAACTCAAAGCACTGAGCAGCATGGACTTTATACAAGGTTTTCATAAAAACTCCATTTTAAAAAATTCGTAAATACCTTGAGTTTGATGTTCTAGGTTATTTATAGCATAACATTTCAATGCACATGGATTTGAATTCACATCTAACGTGACACCTCATTTTCCTTCTTCAGCCCCATTGGCTCCTGTGATTGACACTCAAAAGACCCTGGCCTATAACGAGCTCTATTTGTGCTGGCGCCTCCCACAGGACTCTGCCCCTGCCTGGCACTACTCAGTGGAGTATCAGAGGAAAGTGGGCGGAGCTGGAGCATTATGGGGCAGAGTATGGTCTGAAGGAAGCTCAGGAAGTAATGGCAGCCACTGTTCTTGGCAGCGTCTGGATGATGTGGGCGGCACCAGTGCAGTGATTGACAAGCTAGAGATGGACAGTGTGTATGTCCTGAGAGTTCGAGGCTGTAATAAGGCAGGGTTTGGAGAGTACAGTGAGGAGGTGTATCTACACACACCTCCTGCACCAGGTAGGACACATTCACTCACAAATATACAAACACACTTTCATTTGAACCACTTCAAGATATCAGTTTTCCCATTTATTTCCCTCAAAGTCCCCAGTTTCTCACATATTGAATGCTTTGTTTTTATTTTGCATCATTTCCACTCATTCTACTATGACTTGCAATTTATATCCTCTATTTCTCATTCTTCCTCCACTTATCCATTCATTCATTTTTTTTGTTTATTCATTTATCTATCTATTGAATGATTCAGTAATTGACTGATTGATTCAATTATATCAATTTATCCATTCTCTATTTATCTATCCATAATTACATTCACATGACTAATTTATTCATGTCTGTGTTTATTCACTTGTCCATCCATCCATATCAATCATTCATCTATCCATTAAATGATTCATTCATATCCATTTTCCCATTCATTCACTGATTTATACATCTGTCTTTGTTCACTTGTTTGCTCACTTGTTTATCCATCCATCTATATCAATTAATTCATCCATTTGATTAAATCATTTATTTATGAATTCATGTTCATTCATATCAATTCATCCATCCATCCCCTAATCGATATATCTATGATTGAGTGATTTATTGATCCATTCATATCACAATTCTATTACATCACACTGAACCTGTTCTTGTTTTGTGCTATTATGTGCATATCATATTCTTTTTTGTTTTCTCTCATACAGTTAATTCTGTTTCTTATCGTTAGTATATTTCTCAGTACTTATCCACAACTCTTTGACACATCTTTTTTTTTTGCTCTTCTCTCTGTATTATTTCTCCTTGTGCTTCCTGTTATTCTCCACCTTCCTTTGTTCCTGTAATCTCTGCTGTTTCTTTGACTTGTATTCCTATTTAACTGGAATATCAGCTGCTTGATCTCCTCTGAATCCTAGAGTCCTGGAATATGTACAATGTTCCTGCTGTCTTCTTTGTTTCCCCTCATTTTTCCAAATTTCCAATCCTGTTTCTTCCCTTTTATGCTTATCCTTACATATCCCCCCTCTATTTCTATCTCCTGTTTATATGTTGTTTCACTCCCTCATCCTTTTTTTATTTTGTGTTCTGCTCCCTATGACCTGGCCTTTCCAACCCTCTCCTCCACTCCTCTCCTCCCGCATACCGAAATCTCAGTGTTGTCGTTTTGCCTGGATTCGCGCTGGGGCCTGCATACGGAGCGGGTAGCGCTGGGGAAAGGGCAGACGTACGCCCGGAGTGTTCCTGGGATGACTCTGTTGCAGGCAGCTGATCGGGCCCTCACCTCATGTCACCTCACCTCTGACCTCCTTGTGGCCGATGTTTCCATCACACAGGGAAGACACTACTGGGCATGCTCAGTGGAGCCTGGATCCTACCTGGTTAAGGTGAACATACACTACCATTCAGCAGCTGCAAATGAATGCAGTTTTTGTGAACATAGGAGACTTCTATCAAAACTATTAAAAATCTTACCAATTCCAAACATTTGAGCAGTAGTGTACTGTATATCTAATTTTGCAAACAGTTTTTTTTTTTTTATATTTAATGGGATTTTTTTCCTTTCTGTGAAATTATAAAATAAGATTATGCCAAATTACTTGTTTTTTCCCAAGAATTAAATTAATGAATTTTAATTTTTTTCTTCATTATGATATCACCTTGACATTTCGGACATTATTCCCTCAAAAATATCAAAATTAATTTTAATTAATTAAGAAAAAAAAAAAAATCATGTTCATCATAGTAGTGTATTCAAGTTATTATATGTATGAATTTTATTATATTTTATATACACCGATCAGGCATAACATTATGACCACCTTCCAAATATTGTGTTTGTCCCCCTTTTGCTGCCAAAACAGCCCTGACCCGTCGAGGCATGGACTCCACTAGACCCCTGAAGGTGTGCTGTGGTATCTGGCACCAAGATGTTAGCAGCAGATCCTATAAGTCCTGTAAGTTGCGAGGTGGGGCCTCCATGGATCGGACTTGTTTGTTCAGCACATCCCACAGATGCTCGATTGGATTGAGATCTGGGGAATTTGGAGGCCAGGTCAACACCTCAAACTTGTTGTGCTCCTCAAACCATTCCTGGATCATTTTTGCTTTGTGGCAGGGCGCATTATTCTGCTGAAAGAGGCCACAGCCACCAGGGTATACCGTTTCCATGAAAGGGTGTACATGGTCTGCAACAATGCTTAGGTTGGTGGTACGTGTCAAAGTAACATCCACATGGATGGCAGGACCCAAGGTTTTCCAGCAGAACATTGCCCAAAGCATCACACTGCCTCCGCCGGCTTGCCTTCTTCCCATAGTGCATCCTTGTGCCATGGGTTCCCCAGGTAAGCAAAGCATACGCACCCGGCCATCCACGTGATGTAAAAGAAAACGTGATTCATCAGACCAGGCAGCCTTCTTCCATTGCTCTGTAGTCCAGTTCTGATGCTTACGTGCTTTTGGTGGTGGACAGGGGTCAGCATGGGCACCCTGACTGGTCTGCGGCTATGCAGCCCCATACACAACAAACTGCGATGCATTGTGTATTCTTACACCTATCAGAACCAGCATTAACTTTCTTGAGCAATTTGAGCTACAGTAGCTCGTCTGTTGGATCGGACCACACGGGCCAGCCTTCGCTCCCCACGTGCATCAATAAGCCTTGGCCACCCATGACCCTGTTGCCGGTTTAACACTGTTCCTTCTTTGGTCCACTTTTGATAGATACTGACCACTGCAGATGAGAAACACCCCACAAGACCTGCAGTTTTAGAGATGCTCTGACCCAGTCATCTAGCCATCACAATTTAGCCCTTATCAGACTCGCTCAGATCCTTACGCTTGCCCATTTTCCTACTTCTAACACATCAGCTTTGAGGACAAAATGTTCACTTGCTGCCTAATATATCCCACCCACTAACAGGTGCCGTGATGAAGAGATAATCAGTGTTGTTCACTTCACCTGTCAGTGGTCATGATGTTATGAGGATCGGGTGGAAACCTTGAATCTCCATATTTTATCATTTCATTACTATTTTTCACCCTTTGTACCTGCCTGTGCAAATAATTATTTAACCTATGAAAAGTATTAAAAAGAACTTGTGACCAAACCTCCTAACTCCATTGGATCCTCAAACTGTCGGTTTAAACCTCAACTCCATCCGCCTCTACCGTGCACAATAAACTAGTTCTTTGAATAAATACAGTGTTTTCTGTACTCAAAAAACACTATATATTAAGGCTAATGCTCTATGTGTTTGAGAAGAGTTTCTTAATCTAGCTTTTGCCGTCGAGTCATAGCCTGTGCATAGCGCTTCCATTTTTTATAACATGAGATTATTTAGAAAAAGCTTAAAGAATAGATTTCTATGTGTGTAGGTGGGAGTGGGTGTTGAAGCAAAACTGCAGGAGTGGTTCCATCTTCCACAAGACATGGCAAGTCCACGGTGAGGAGAAACAGAAACTTTTTAAACGTATAAGAGTTGACTGAGGATGACTTTTTTTGTAAGCAGTATTATTGATGATTGTTATTTTTCCCCCACCATTTTACTGTAGGTACGATCCAGACAGTGGTCATGACAGTGGTGCAGAGGACGCCCAAGACTGCCCCCCTCCATTCTGTTTCCTCACAATGGGCATGGGCAAGATTTTACTACCCAAGTGTGGGGCATCCAACACTTCTACGGGCCCCCTCACTGCCCCCCTTCCACCTCGCCTTGGACTGTGTCTGGACTTTGAGAAGGGTCGGCTCACTTTCTACGACGCACACTCTCTGCGAGTGCTGTGGGGGGGGACTGTCGATTGCTCCGCCCCTGTTTGCCCAGCCTTCTGTTTCATTGGTGGAGGGGCTCTGCAGCTACAGGAGCTAATAGCCAATCGCAGTACAGAGCAGAACCCGCCAAGAAGAGTGACCATCCAAACACGCGCCACCGACGCCGGTCACTGAAACGTCTGATCGCTTTAAAACTAGTCAAATCAGCACCTTTAGGCAAATATTCTTTTATTGTTTTCTATCGACTTTGTTTACAAGCTTATTTCATAGCTAATGATGCATTGATTGATGATATTTTATAATAAGATTAATTTAATGTATACACAATAAAAATGGTTCTGGATGCTAACAACATGTAGCATGCTAACAACATGTAGGTCAGCATTAAATAATGAGGAATCGTTCATTTTTATGGCTACAAAATCAAAAACAATGGAAATATAGTCTATGTATGATTCAGGTTGACTCGTGGTAAATTCGTTTTGAACATTCTTATAAAAACAAATGATTCCTCCCTATTTACAAACTCATTTTCCAGCATTGTTAGCATGCGAACCGCCCAAAATGGGTGTGCTAATAGTTAGTAAACACCTTTATTTATTCATTAACAATATATGTGCTCTTTACAGGAATGTCTTGACATGTGATCATGTTGCAGTTCATATCCATTTGAGATGTTTGACAGCTGTCCTGTTGATCAGTTTCATGTTTCTGAGTAGTTCCCGTGTTGTGTTGCTACTTTGAGGCTCAACCAAGATGTCAAACCTTGGTTGGACATGTTGTATTGGTATCAGTCACTGTTCTGTGGATAGAAACTTGTCTGTCTGGTTTGTTTGGGCCAAAACAGGGTTGACAGTTAAAGTGAAACTAAAAGAACAATGAAAAGAACCTGCTTTTGTGAGATCCTTACAGGTGCTTGCTCTAATGTTATACGACTCTCCCATTTGAATGTCCTAAATAATAATCTTCGAAACACAACAGTCTTTGACAACCCTTTTTTCATAATCATGACTGTTACTGTCTTTTTTTCTTTTCTTTTTTATTATAATTTTTTTGCAGACTGGGTATGGCAACAACGATTTAGCGGGTAAAGTTGATTTTCAGATATGGATGCTGCTTATGACCGTGCAACTGTCAGTCATGAGTCTGTGTGTGTCGATGCGAGAGGGCATTTTTGAATTGTATGCTGAACTTCAGATGTATTTATGGTGCGTGTGCGTGAGTGTGTGATATGTTATTGCAATAAAGACAGTTGCTGAAAGCTCTGGTTTTGGCCATGTTTTCCGCTATTTGAGTGCATTGTTGCAGATTCAGGTCACGTGTGAATTTATATTGATGTTGAGGATATTATGTAGCATTTCTTAAACATACTGGCCCTTTGAAAACAGGCAAAATGTTTGTAAAATAATGGCAGAAGTGAAATAAAGCATTAATGTGTCTCACTTGTATTAATTTCATTCCCCCATGATTTTTATTCTGAATAAGTGGCTGTTCACACAGAACACGTTTCTGCATTCCAGTGTATTGCGTTTCCATTATTTTTCCATGTAAAATATGAGCTAAGTGGACATGTCTGACTGTTGCGCTTGTGTATGACACAGAGTTATAAAAATGCAGCCCTCAAGTAAAACAAGTGTCTTAAGATCTTGCTTTCCCCCTATTCCACTGCCCTGTGTCTTGTGTTTTTAAATGCAAAAATGCATTCTGTGTGAATCGGTCCTATAAGGAAGTTTACAGCAAAAAAAAAAAAAAAATTAGCAGGTGATACAGATTACACAATTCTTCTTGCATTGCAGTTTGGCAGTTTCTCTCCAGACTTGATTACTGTTCCCATTTACTTTTACAATTAACAGCATCTTTATGCTGATTTCAGTGCTTTGCTTTTAGACATTTCTGTCTTTTTATCTTTTGAAACCTCTCTTTTGCTCTCTATCTGGCAGAATGTCCAAACAAGGTGTCTTGAAGGTGAGATTTGCAGGGCAGATCCAGTTGTTTTAGCAATCAGATTAAAATTACGACCGATATTTAAACTTTAGTAAATGCACCATATTCCTCAGGCATGTCATCAAAATCATTAGATGAAATAGGCACATACTCATTTTGATGGCCAGTATAACCTCATTAAACAATCTAGAGGTTAAGATGTTATATTAACTATACTAAAGCTTTTCACTTTTTCTCTACTAAATAAACTAAATGAACAGCTTTTCAAACAACTGGTTTCATGGTTTCACTGGTTTCTCTTTCATTTTGATGTACAACTTTACATCAAGATAGAGATTGATTGATTGATTGAAAAATAACCGAAAATCATGGTCAAAATGGACAAACAAATTGTTTTTTCTCACCCAAACTGTGAACTTGACACCCTATTGCACACAAAACTGACAAGGATATTTTAAAAAATATGCTCAGATATATAGTCAGTCATACTCAGGTCATGACAGGTCATGAAGTTACACATTCGATTCACCCCATTTCAACGTCTATTTTAATGCACTATTGTCTTCATTGATCTGGCATATTTATCAACGTTGTGGTCATGATTGAGAAAGTCACTTTGCGAGAGTGTTCGTGGCAGTCTGAGAACATGAAACAAACAAACTAGTCACACCTCCATAACTTGTTTTTTTTTTCTTCTTTCCATTCTACTCTGGCTTTTTTTTTTTCCTGTATCAAATTTGAAAAAAGGTGGTCATATGCAAATCACATGCCTATTTTTTCTCATCTCCTTGTTCAACTCCTGGCAGTTTCTCTTCAGACTTGATACAGGTAAGAAGCACCTGCTCTCATCTACTTTTTTCTACACAACCTGTTGGTTTGCTTTCTCTCTTATTCAGTGTTCTTTGTTTTCTGTTTTCCCTCTGATGTGTTTTCAAACTCCAGGGTTGACTTCAAGCTATACATTTTAACATTCTTATGAATATATTTATTTAAAATATACCAAATTATTTTTATTTATTTAAGCTTTTTATCTCAAGCATGTCATTTATTTATTTTTATTTTTTCATTATTTATGACGTTACTGCATATTTTATTAGTTTTTTTCCCCCTTTTTGATTAATTCTATAACATTTCTCTAACATATCTACATGCTGGTTTAGGAGACTAATAACATATCACTGCACATTGAGCACAATATTATAATTGTATAAACCTAATAGATCAGTTTGCATATAAAGAATGAAAACATACCAGGTAAAGTGAGACTTTCTAATAATCTGTCATCAGTGTTGTTTTAAAAATAGGGTTTAAATGGCTAAAACTTCATCCCTCACTGTTTTTTTAGACAGTAAATTGATGAATATGTGCATATTGATAGATGATGAGCTTTAAAAAAATATACATTCAACCTAAAAATGTTCCTAAATTTACCTTTATGTGGTTTCAAACATGTATGACTTTTTTTTTCTTTTGTAGAACACAAAGAATGTTAGGAAATATTACAGTTTCAGTCACCATTAACTTGCATATAATCTTTTACAGAAAGTGAATGGTGACTGAAACTATCATTATGCCAAATCTGTCTTTTTATGTTCTACTGAAGAAAGAAACCATTTTTGTGGTGAAATATCTTTTAAAATGTTCCACTTTACCACTATTTACATATAAACACAAGCATTGGTTGTTAAAACACACACAAGCTCTGTCACTGCGGTTGGCAATTTTAGTTTACCAAAAGCTTGCACAACCGGATCGACAACTTGAATAATTCACTTCAGTCAGGGAGTGTTTAAAAAAAAAACACACACACACACGTTTACATTCTTTTCAAAATTATTGTATTGCACTGATGGAAAGAATGAGCCACTGAGTAACCAATGAGGACGCAAGGATGTTTTCCTGACGTTTATCTTGAAATGTTTTTATGTTGGCCAATTAAATGCTACCAAAATCCAGCACTATTTAACTTTCTTAACTTAAATTTTAGTTTTATTTACTAAAATATAAAGGCAGCTGTATATTCCCATATCTATTAAAGGGATAGTTGACTACCATAATATTTTATTTCCTACTATGGTAGTCAACGGGATCTGCCTGGTTACAAACATTCTTCCAAATATCTTCCTTTGTGTACAGCAGAACAAAGAAATGTATACAGGTTTAGAACAACTTGAGGGCGAGTAAATGATAACAGAATTTTCATTTTTGGGTGAACTATCCCTTTAAGACCCATTTGTACTGTGTGAAATAAATATAAAGCTGAAGAACTAAATTCTAAGCATTATGAGGACACTTAGGCATTAAGGTATTACAAACATTAACATCATGAATTGCTTTGAATTGTGAAAAACCACTATACAGATAATAATGGACTTGAATTGAAGACTGCAAATTATTATTCTCTGGTGAACATTTAGGTTTGTTTGTTTTCTACATGCTTTTAAAGATAGATGTATAGACCTGAAAGCATTTTCAGTTAAATTTATTTTTGCATAGTGCTTATTACAATAAATATAATTCAAAAACTATTATTATAAGTAAAGAAGGAAATGCGAACACTCATTTAATTATTTAACCTCGTGATTTTTTAGAAAGCAGAATTACACAACAATAAAATCAAATGATAAATAAATAAAACAAGTGTTTATTTCATTAATATTGTAAGTTAACAGAGCGTTGACATAAAATAAATGTTTGTAAAAAATGTTTTCTCTCAATTTTTCATGGAGCAATGTACTAGCAAATTTGGGATATTTAAAATACACATACAATGACAATTTCTGCTCTCAATTATTAAAGCTGCAGTCCGCGATTTTTAGCCCTCTAGCGGTTAATAAACAGAACTGCACGCGTCTTGCGGAATATAAACACTTATTATAAGTGTACCATAATGATTCAGGGTAAGACAAAAACACGGTTTGGAAAATGGTTTCATGTTGTACATTCTCATTATATCATTTTTGTAAATTTTGAACACGAAAAAGTTACGGACAGCAGCTTTAAGTTTCCTAATTTTCTGCTCTTTTCTTTTACAGCCTCTTGTTCTTGTAAAACATCTGCAACAATGGCAAAATCTGGCCAGCTGGTGGCAGTGTTGAGCCTGTGTCTGCTGGCTGCTGTGGTGATCGCTCAGGGTGAGTGTCCAATCACAGTTTCTCTCTCATTGGAGATCATACTGAACTTGTACTTTCTAGTCTTAATCAGTTATCTGCGTCAGGTTTTTTTTTTCTTTTTTAAATTATTATTATTTACATTTCAGTGCTTTGCCATGTCATTCAATCATGATATCTCTTTTCGCTTATGGATCTAAAACTTGTTAATTTGCTTTCTCTTTCTGATATAATAGACAACACACCTCCACCTCCTCCTAGTATCGGAAATCAGATCTGCACATTCTACACTCAGGGTGGGACCCTCCTTCTGGACGGGCCGAAGGTCTTTGAAATGATGCTGATCGAGTTTGGAAGAGCAATCCAGGTCTGTGCACATTTTATCAAATCATTTTATCAAAACATTATATGATGTTTATATAAATAGCTTGTGCTAAAGGGGTTCATGGAAAATGTAGGTACATACCCTGCCATCTGAACACAAAGTAAATATTTTCCAAATAATAATTGAATTATTTGCTTTAGCACGATGACAATTGAAAAGTCAGTTAATTAACTTTGTCTTTTAATTATTTTCTCTCACAGTAAAAATTAGTCTTTTATGTATGAAAATTTATATTTAGCTGGGGATTTTTCAAGAGGACTGTCATATTTTGCCATCTTTTGCATCAAAATGTCTAAAAATGGTACATGCACACCATTATTATTCTCTCTCTTGATAGACCTTGACCCCAATGGTGACTCAGCAATGGATGGACGAAGTAGATGATGATCATGACAAACGTCTCAACATGGCAGAGTGTGCCAAACTCGTCCAGAGAGTCTCTGATTCCATTCAGAGGCCTCCTCCACAATAAAGAAGACATATCAACTGGATAAAGTTGCTTATACATGTACGGAAGTATATGTAATAAAAAATATATATATCTCACAAACACTTATTTAGTATGTAACGTTAGGTCAGTAGTTTAATGTAGGCTAATCTTTGACACACACACTGTGATGTATAACTCGAAATTTAAATAAAGCAATTAATTGTTTGATGAATTACTTTAAAACCAGGAGTTATCTTGTAAAAGTATCTTTGGAAAATGAAGAAATAAAACTTGGTCAAAAACACAGTTGTGATCTATGACGTCCGACTGCACGCCGCCATTTTGTAGCTACTTTCATACACAGGTTTGGGTGTTGCTGGCAATGAAAACAAAAATAAGCAAAATAATAAATTATTTTATCCTTACTACCACCGACAATATACCATATGGATAAAGTTCAGTAGTTCTTTAGCTAGCGTTAATATTGTTGTTCTTTGCATATTCCTACTTTAAGTACCTACCTATAGCAATCTTTACACATGGATCAACACTTTGAGTTTTATGTAAATTACACTGATGCTAGTGGGATTTAGAGAGTAGTTTAAATAATAATTAAATAACTTACCGGACCAAAGAAAAAGGAAGCAACTTGGGCATCACTGCTCGAGATTACTCTACGCTAGTATATAGCCTAAACATCCTGGGCAAAATTCCACATACGATGCCTTGCCACTTGGTGGCAGTGTGGATGATGCTCTAGTGTCCACTGTAGTGGTTGGCTGATGTGCAAGTGCAACTATGCCATGAAATCCCATGCACACGCAAGAAAATGGCTTTTTGAATGGCTGTCCACTGTATTGACATCTATGCGTGAAAGCGTTAAAACACTTTCTCATAAAAAACAAACTAACAGATAAACAAAACATTATGAGTACTGTCTTTTTAGTAGGGAAATGTTCCTCATGCTTTGCATGAGATTCCTATTGAAATAATTGCATTTGGACTGCAGAATTTCAATTTCGTGATCTAATCAGGCCCTGGATGTCGTAACTACACCATCTGGCTGTATCCATTCAAACATAGGCCTATCTGTGTAGACAGAATAATTTTTTCTGCAAGCAACATTAAAATCATATTATAGTAGATAAGTTACTGGTGCACAAATATTTTTGGAGAGCTCTTAAAATGGTGAATGTTATTTATTTTTACTCTGTTTGCTGCCTTAGACATCACAGCTCATGGCAGTGGCTAGTGAAGGACAAGCTGAGCAATGCCATTGAAATGAATGGGAATGCTAACAAATATTATTAGGTATTATAAAACGGTTAGTTCCTGTCCTTGATTCTGATTGGTCAATAGCTGTGTTTTATTCACGATATACACGACATGAGACTTTCGGCCAACGGTGCTGTGTATCACTACACAACACCCTTAGCAACCACTCTTAGCAACGTAAACTGTATGTTCTCAATTGATATTGTTCATTGAAACTTACTGTATTATGTAGAAGAGTATTGTGAGAAAGAGATCGAGTGAGCAAGTTTATTACCTGCATTCAGATTTAGCATTTTCCTTCAGGTCAATCCTATGTTCATAATAAAAATCTGTTTAAATGTCTGATGTATTATCTTGTCCTTTTAACAGTTAAGGGGTCTTCCCGTGACTGACAGCGCTAGTCAAAGCATTTGTCAGTAGCGTCTTGTTCCGTGTTCACAACAATTCAGTCTTTTCAATATAAAAGTCTTCGCTACTGACTGACACACTCATAAAGATAGTCTTTGCCACCATCTAATGGCGTAATAATGTAACTTCTGTTGCTGTTCACGGTCAGGGACTATTTCCGGCGGAAGGAAGGCTTTTAGTAAGAGTTTACTTCATGAAAGTTGCATTGTTACATATTCTTGGCTTTAATATTTGTATTGTGTGGTAACCGTTTTATAAAAGCAATAAGGTACTTGAGGCTAGTGCTGCATCATGAATAAGTCACGGCTGAAGGGGTTGCAGGCACTCCGTTCGCGTCGTGCATAACAATGCCCTTCAGCCGTGACTTATTCATGATACAGCGCAGCCTTGAGTACCTTATTGCTTACTTATAGACCTTCTTGGTCTCAGAAACCAGATAAAGCATTATTGGGAGAAACACCTTAAATGATCTGAAGTGAGGTTGGGAGAGAGAGTGTAGTAGGTTTGAAAGGAAAATTCAAGCAATGGAGTGCTATTTAGTATAGTAAAGCTTGAAAAAGCAGCTTGAATATCTTGAGTCTGCATACTGTTGATCATAAATGCCTGCCTAAAGCAACTGCACATGAAATGGAAAGACAGAGAAGATGGTGAGACAGTTGGACAGGAGAAAAACATGGTCACCATTACAGTCTGTGACCTTTGACCTTAACCTGTTTTACTTGCAGAAGTTTAACCTGAAATCTGTGACAGAGGTCAGCAGGTGCCAGAGGGGTGTTGCCTGTCTGTGCCTGTGTCTTCTGCTCTCTGTCTCATGTTTATTACTTTTCACTCTAGATTTGAAGAATGGAGTCTACCTATTAAAAACATGTTGGTACAACTTGTGGTGCTTTTGGCATCTTTGTTAACTCATCTATAGTGCTGGCCTAAAGACAGAAGCAGACAAATGCAAACAAGCACGAGGAGACAGATAATTAAGGCTGTTAAGAAAAAAGAGATGTGAATGAGATGAAAGTAAACAGAACAAACACGATACAGGAGAAGAGAAGGGCTGAAGGAAAAAACGGGTGAGCAGCACATTCCTCTTCCTCTGTCTCCGCTTCCCTTGTTCGGGCTCTTCAAAACAACAGCTGGAGCTCTCACAGGTGTGTTTTACTTGCTGAAAGCTGAAACATGAGCTGACATTGCACACGCACACATACACTCACACACATGCCAGCATGCTGATGCAGCAGACACACACTACTGTTTTTCTGAGTTCAGCAAACATAAGTTGAAAGTGCTCCTTCTGCACATTTATTTGGATCATCACTGAGATGCACAGATGACAAGAAGTATCTTAGGGGCCGTTTACACGACACCGTTTTCAATTTTTTATGCGTTTTGGCCGTTCATTTACACGACAACGACAACGTTTTGGTGGCCAATGCAAACTTTTGAAAACAGGCTTCAAAGTGCAAGTTATTGAAAACGGACTCAGTGTAAACAACAAAAAATGAGAATCTGTGAAAACGATGCGCATTACATGTTCAGTCTATAGTGTTTCATCACCACCTAATGGCCTGCCGGCAGAATACAGCGTTTTTAGTCGTTTTCACGGATTCGTGTGAATAGAGTACCTCAGGGATGACGTGTTTTTGTAGGCCAACCCGGAAGTTAGCGGCGCACGGGTTCCCTTGATCGAAAGCCTATGCATTTTTCCCAGACTTTTGGAGAATCGCAAAAAAACGCTCTGTGTTTAACAAAGGGTTATGACACTTACACGTTTTGTCTATCAAGATAATCTTTACAAGTTAACACAACATTTATACATTTTGAAGCCTAAATAAAGTTGTCAGATATAAAAAGCTAACAGTAGGCTATAAACGGAATATAGCACACCATAGTCACGGATCAACATCACCACCACCAAGCTTCCTCAAACTTTATTTAAAAAAAAACTTTATTTAAAAACATGCTCGCTGATTATGATCTGCACTGTGTATGAATACTTATCAACGTTTTCATGAGAAATGCTGTCCAAATGTCCTGTTTGTCATGATGACGTCTAAAATCCCCGCCAAAGGAAGTAGTCCCTTTTAGCAATTTGTTAGCAACCGCCATTTTTAAGATACAATAAAGGTTTAAAAAAATCACAAGCGGGTTATAATTGGTGTGTTTTATGTCATAGATCTAAACGTGAAAATATTTAGAGGCTTTGTTAACCACAGACCTTATTTCAGCAAAAACCCATTCAAAAAACCCATAGACTTTAGGCCGATGGAACCGGAAGTCCTTAACTCGTTTCCGGGTTTTGCCTACAAAAACACGTCATCCCTGAGGTACTCTATGGGGATCATTTTGACAATGAGTATATAACAATTAGTTCAAACTTTGACCTGTGGAGGGCAGTAATACACTTAGCAGCGTCTACACTGCCAGAATTCTAGTAGAGAAGAAGAAGAGAGCTCATACAAGACAAGTGTTTGTGGTTTTTTTATTTTTTTATTTATTTTTTTAGAAAATGACAGATCGTTTCGCTAGATAAGACCATTTTTTCTCGTCTGGGATCATGTAGAACCCTTTGAAGCTGCACTGAAACTGTCATTTTGACCTTCAATTGTTTGGGGCCAATTGAAGTCCACTATAAGGAAAATAATCCTGGAATGTTTTCATCAAAAACCTTAATTTCTTTTCTACTGAAGAAAGAAAGACAAACATCTTGGATTACATTGGGGTGAGTAAATTATCAGGAAATTTTAATATGAAAGTGAACTAATCCTTTAAGCCACACTTCAAAATGTATGTTTTACAAAATATCAAACAGAATTCTGCAAATACATGACACTGGAACTATCTTTGATCCATGAGCAGAATTTATGATGCATTCTGACATGCATAAACAAAAACTAATCATTGATCAAGTATTCATCTGAATGACTGAAAATGCATACTTAGCAACCTAGACAGCCTTAAGGTGGTGTATATGTTTGTGTGTGTATCCCAGAGACAGTCTCTGCTGCAGGAAACAGTGGTATCCTGTTTTGCAGTAGACTCCCATTGTTGCACTGATTAAACATACACTAATACACGCTCCCACACGTACACACCACAGCTACTGTGCTGTTAGTGATGAGAACAGAGCAAAGTGTCCGAGATCAATCAGATGTGATTCATAATAAACACATTTGCCCGGATGCCTTCACACAAGCTTCCCCGTCAAGAAACACTGGACACCGCACAGCAACACACATGAAATCTTGAGCATTGTGAGTGTTGTCTAGTCTTTCTGTCTCCACATGGTCATCCATTACTCCTGACCGTCCAGCCCCTGTCTGTTTATTTATCTGTCTATTGTGTAACAGAGACTGTTTACACTGTAATTACACTAAATTGTTTCCTAGTTTCAGCTTGATGAGCCTGTCATTGTGTGGGCGCCATTTTTCAAAGGGAAATGACGACGGTCTCTGACCAGATCATATATATTTATTGACTTCTCCTTTAACATAGGGTATACCTGAACCCCACACCTCCCTCCCCCCCACACACACAGCAATTAAGTTGAAAAGCTGTCCAATCCTGCATAAGTGACCCAAAATTTCACAGATCTCTCTTCATTTTCTGTTCATTTACTGAACTACATTCTTCTAAATCAGCAGCTCTCATATGGTTTTGCTTCAGGACCCAGATGTTACATTAAGTGGTGTCATAGCTTAGAGATGAAAACAAAAATGCACCTAAAATCAATAGTTTAATTAAGTGTATAGGCCAAATAATACGCAACATTTTTAACATGTCATAGCTTGAATAGGAAAAATGATCATTTTGGTTATGATCTACTATTCAGGTCAGTAAGATCTTTTCTGGGTGAAATACCTACATTCTCCAAAATATCTTCTTTTGTGTTCAACAGAACAAAGAAACTCGTGGACCTGTGACCCATTTTGGTTTGAGAACCACTGATCTTCTACATGTTAACATTTACATACAATGACTGAAGACTAAAAAGTGCTTTTGTCTACATGCACGAGTGATCACGAGATGCCTTAGTGATCATTGTTTCTCTCACAAAAGAGGTTTTGCCAATCACTAATTTTCTTATTCTTTCAAAAACACTCTCCTGATAAAAATTCACCCCCCACAATCCTTTTCCCCTTTCATGTCTTTCTCTGAGAGGCAGACAGGAAAAGCATGTAAAGACTCCATAGGCACTGAGAATCAGCAAACACATGGTTCCCACTCGCTCATCTTAACCAAGACAAACTACAAACAAGCAAACACACACACACAGTCACTCACAAACATTTGACGAAAGCTCTACAAAACCAAACACCTAATAGCGGGAGATAAATGTGCTGTTATTTCCCACAGAAATTAAAATGTCTGTCAGTACGCGTTACGCCTCGGCTTTTGAGCGTATTTTAGTTTTCATTGCTCACAATCAGCACTGATCCTCTTTGAGACCAGAACAAAATCCTCTCACATTCCCCTGCTAAGCTCTCATAACTTCTTCCCTCAGTCTCAGCCAGACATTGAAGGTTATGTTATATAAAAATTTATTTTAGCCATTTTTTTTTTTAGAACACTTCAGAAAGAACATCCCCCTAAATCCCCTCTGATATAATATACACTGTTGCATAGGATATAAAATAGTACAAAGAAACATAGACATTTAAGCTTAATGTAAAACACAGAACATAATCATACAACACAGAAGCCATAAACAATACAATAAAACAAAAAGTTGATATGCTTTAAATCATCATAATAACTTTTTTTTTTTTTTTTCACAAAGTCTTCAAGTCTTGGAGACTTGAAAAAACTTCAGTGAATAAAGTACCGTAATGTAGTGATGTACAGTAAGACCCAATAAGAGTTTCTGCCTGTCACAGATCAAACCTGTTTAGCATATGCAAAACAACATTAACAGCCCATGACTGCTTAAGATTTTCATCTCACCATTTTATGGGTTATGAATATGTAATTTAGTGAATTTGCAGATTATTCTTCCCCCATCGTGCCTGTCACCTCAACTCACATAAATAAAGCCTTCAGATTTTGTGTGACTTTGGTGTTCTCGGAAGTTGAGGAATGTGTAAATATTTGTTTTTATGGGCTTATTGTGAAGTATGGTGTTCTGACAGTCACACAAAGACAAGAAAAAAAAGACCTTTTTGTTCCAACTACAAAACAAGAACCATAAAAAAAAGGTGTGCAAGATTCCCTTTTTTTTCTGCGACAGATATTCTTAATCCAACGTCATTCACTCAAGCTAATTTTCTCTGTTTCTGTTGTTCTATTCCACACAAAGGAAAGTTTAATACACAAAGTTTCATTTGAGGGTTTGTTACTTAAGTTGGATGCTGATTAAATAGCTGCCAAACTGCCATTTGGACACAATTAAGAACGATATTATAATAAAGCGGTCTATGATTAATGAACGATTCTGTAAACACTACATTCATTACTTAAGTAACAGAATGTGACACTTTCCTAAAGGACACTGAACAGTATGTGCCCAAGATAAAAAAATAAAAAAAAGACACCTGCTTAATACTAACACATGATTTCAAAAGAAAGGGATGTAACAGGAAACAAGTTTGAGCTCTTGGTATGTCATGTTTACAGATTTCAACACTAAAAAATACCTGCCAAACAAACTTAGAGCATCCGTATCCCTATAAGGATCAACCAAGAGAAAAAGTGAAAATTATCAGTTACTCAGAGAATTCACCAGAAATTAATGTACTGTCATTATTTACTCATCCTCAGGTTGTTACAAACTCTTTTCTTTCAGGAAATTCTGAGGAAACTTCCAGGAAGCACAAAGAAATTAATTTCCATCCAATTACAAAGAATGGGTACAAGAACCTTTTTAAGCCATGAAAGGATCCTAAAATAGATCTAAAACACATAAAAGATTGTCTGATAATCTTTCCCTCCAGTGAGTTACCCTCCAAGAACCAGATAAGTCATATTTGAGAATGAATCATTAGATTCATTAAAATATCACTCAAAAGAACAGTCTGTTCATAAAATGGGTCCCAAAAAAAGCTGAGAACAAGATTTTCAGGTAATAATGGCTTAAAATGGCTTAAAAAAGGTTAAAAACCTGTAACATATGTGAATATGATGACTACTACAGTTCCTTAGATGGTGCTTTTGTCTTTTTTTTAAACACTAAAAGCTCCAATCCCAATTCTTTGAAATTGCATGTGAAAAAACATTACCCTCTTTTTTGTGAGCAGAAATAATCTATAGTCTACAGAAATAGTTCACTCAAAAAAAAAGAAAAAAGAAAAAAAAGAAAGTTTTCATCATTGAAGTCATCATTTACTCACCCTCATGTTGAACCTGTATGACTTTTTTTCTTATGTGGAACACAAAAGAATATATTCTGAAGAACATTGGCAGCCAGACAGTTTTGGTTACCACTGACTTCCAATGCATGGACAAAAAACAAAAACAATAAATACATTTCTCAAAATATCTTTTATGTTCCACTGATGAAAGAAAGTCAAACAGATTTGGAACAACGTAAGAGAGTAAATGGTGACAGCGATATAATTTTAGGGCAAACTATTCCTTTAACTAAAAGACAAAGATAAATTGAAAATTGTCTGTCTTCACAGAATTTACAGTGGCAGTTTCACTAGATGTTTTGAGTTTATAAGGTATCATGACAGTCTGATGTCAAAAAGACCAAGAAGCTCTTCTGGCTTGGGTAAAGGAAAGTGGAAAAGGCACTTAATTAGATTCAATGTAAATCCCCTCTCAGATTTGGATGAGTTTATAGGAGGGCTTGTTTGAAAGGAGAGCTCCAAATTGCCAGAAAAGGAAGATGCGGATAAGGCTAGTAAAGATGCCAGGGGTGTTGGGTACCTGAAAAACAAACAAAAAAATACATGATGCTTTCTCCTTTACCTCGAAACACTGTCTCAGAACAGTCTCTTCATTGTCTTACCATGATATAATAGTCTTGGAGCTGAAGGCCATACAGCGTCCATGATGTGGATGTGAAGAATGTAGCAACAGTCAGTGAAAAAGACAAGCGCTCCACAGACTTCATTCGCACGATATCCAACTATTGGAAATGAAGCACACAAATGTTTTTTTTTTCTGGAAAGAGAACGATTCTTTTGCTTTTTTTTAATTGACAGAAAATACACAGGAAACATTATAAAACGATTAGTTCCTGTCCTTGATTCTGATTGGTCAATAGCTGTTTTATTCACGATAAAACACGGCTATGACCACTTCACCCAACGGTTCTGTGTATCACTACACAACATCCTTAGCAACCACTCTTAGCAACGTTGAAACTTGATGCAGGCAGGACTCAAACACTTCAGCACCAAGGATCAGTAAATCTAGAGCACGTGCTCGCCACTGCGTTACAGCTCCAACCAGCTCCAACCATGTTATTGACACTCACACATAGTCTCTCCTATAACAAGCCGCTATTGACACTTGCAGACAGTGATGGAGGGAAAAACAGGAAGCAACAAAAGGAGGTACGAGAATGACAGGAAATACACCACAGGGCACGTGACAGATAGACAGAGCTGACTGATAAATATGGAAGAGGGAAAGATCCAAAACAGGAAGATAGAGACTGTAAGAGGGCACAGAAAAGAAGAATGGATGGAGTAATAAACAAAAGATGGAATGCTGGAATGTCACTACAAGACTTCACACCATTTTACTGAGGAAACGACAAGATATGGACAATGTACGATTATTTTATTTCTAAGCTTTATGCAATGTGTAAGGGTGTCACAGTTAACATTAATGCATGCAATAATGTTTAACTTTTAATATTCAAAACACATGAATATTACACAGCAGAGTTTGCAAAGCGTCATGACACGAGAGATGGCGTTAAATTACCTCATGTCTCAAAGCACATAACATTACAATAGTAATGAACGTAAACAACTTAGAGCTCTGACGTGTACCACCTGACTGCTGCAGATTCATTTTGGCATTGCCATCCCTTAATTACGGTAGCTCATTGTTTTGGTTCAGAAGGAACTGTAAAAGGCAGCTGCTGTTTGTTTGCAGTGCTTGGTGACTGTCTGTCTACAACTCTGCATAGCCTCATGGTGCGTGGAGGTATGCAAATAGATATGTTAAGAGCCAGGTAGGACATCCTATTAATGCATTCAGACCGAATGCAATGATTGGACGAACAGTTTTTGGTCCTGAGACTTTTACATTAGATACAGTATCTCACAGAAGTGAGTACACCCCTCACATTTTTGTAAATATTTTATTATATCTTTTCATGTGACAACACTGAACAAATGACACTTTGCTACAATGTAAAGTAGTGAGTGTACAGCTTGTATAACAGTGTAAATTAGCTGTCCCCTCAAAATAACTCAACACACAGCCATTAATGTCTAAACCGCTGGCCACAAAAGTGAGTACACCCCTAAGTAAAAAAATGTCTAAATTGGGCCCAATTAGCCATTTACTCTCCCCGGTGTCATGTGACTTGTTAGTGTTACAAGGTCTCAGGTATGAATGGGGAGCGGGTGTGTTAAATTTGGTGTTATTGCTCTCACTCTCTCATACTGGTCACTGGAAGTTCAACATGGCACCTCATGGCAAAGAACTCTCTGAGGATCTGAAAAAAAAGAATTGTTGCTCTACATAAAGGCCTGTACACAGCGTTTTTCGAGACATTTTTTGTGTTCATACCCAAGCTATTTTTACTGGTGATGCGCAGAGTTAACGTGCAAATTCATTCCCTGACAGTATATGGCGCTTGTGCTGAACGTTAGTGCAAATAAACATATTTATAATATTAATAAAGTTAAAGAAGATAAAAATACAGATATAAAATGGCATATACATGACATATGCAGGGTTCCTACATGTTTTCCATTTCTCTGCATATGAGAGATGGTAGTCAGAAACGGTAGTGCAAATAAACATATTTATGAAATAGACATTCTCAACTATATTTCTTGAATGGTTCAGATGGTGTCAAGCGTGTGTGGCGGCAACCAGGTGAGGAGTACAAAGACAAGTGTGTCTTGCCTACAGTAAAGCATGGTGGTGGGAGTGTCATGGTCTGGGGCTGCATGAGTGTTGGCAGGACTGGGGAGCTACAGTTCATTAAGGGAACCATGAGTGCCAACATGTACAGTGACATACTGAAGCAGAGCATGATCCCCTCCCTTCGGAGACTAGACCGCAGGGCAGTATTCCAACATTATAACGACCCCGCACACACCTCCAAGACGACCACTGCCTTGCTAAAGAAGCTGAGGGTACCTAAACCCTATTGAGCATCTGTGGGGCATCCTCAAACGGAATATGGAGGAGCGCAAGGTCTCTAACATCCACCAGCTCTGTGATGTTGTCATGGAGGAGTGGAAGAGGACTCCAGTGGCAACCTGTGAAGCTCTGGTGAACTCCATGCCCAAGAGGGTTAAGGAAAATAATGGTGGCCACACAAAATATTGACACTTTGGGCCCAATTTGGACATTTTCACTTAGGGGTGTACTCACTTTTGTGGTCAGCAGTTTAGTCATTAATAGCTGTGTGTTGAGTTATTTTTAGGGGACAGCAAATTTACACTGTAACAAGCTGTACACTCACTACTTTACATTGTAGCAAAGTGTCATTTCTTCAGTGTTGTCACATAAGATATAAAATATTTACAAAAATGTGAGGGGTATACTCGCTTCTGTGAGAAGTATGTGTCACTTGTTTTCTTCTATTATTGATTGCTATTAGGATGTGAAGAGAGTTTCAACAGGTTTGACAAAAAGTGTATATGAAAAAACATTGCCTCCCCTACCTTTAAATACATGCAGGTACTTGCTGACTGTGTTTTAAACATGATTAATGCTGATTACATGCATAGGTGTGTGTGTACTCACAAGATCAGCGAGTGGAGAGAGGTACATGCTGATGGTGAACACACTGCAGGCGAGGCCCAGCTGAGAGAGCTGTGTTTCTCCAGGAGGAATCACCATAGTAAAATACACCCAGCCCACACACAACACAATCCCCATCACCAGTGTCTGTGAGTAAACTCGCCTCTGAAACACACAGGTACAGCATACCTTTTAAAAATATTAATAATATTTGTTGTATATACAGTGGGTTACAAACGTCTGAGTCCACAATAAAAAATGTGGGATCAAACTTCAACTTTAAACCTGAAAATAAACTATAGAGATCTCAAATTGTTATGCTTATAATGTAACTTGTAATTAATTATTTTATTTTTTATTTAAAAAAAAAAACATTTTCAAACTTTTCACACAGATTGGTATTCTAATAACATAAGTTGTAATTAAAAATATGAATTCAAGGATTAGTTCACTTTAAAATGAAAAGCTTTACTCACCCTCAAGCCATCCTAGGTGTATATGACTTTCTTCTTTCTGATGAACACAATTTATACACTATATATTAATAAATATCCTGACACATCCGAGCTTTATAATGGCAGTGTCAACGTACAAGCTGAATAAAGTGTCTCCATCCACATCCATCCATCATAAACGTACTTCACACGGCTCCAGGGGGGTAATAAAGTCCTTCTGAAGCAAAGTAATGCATTTGTGTAAAAGAAAAATAGTCTCGGTTACGTATGTAACCCTCGTTCCCTGAAGGAAGGAACGAAGATGTACGTCAGTAGTGACCGACAAATTGGGATATCACCAGAGAGCCCTATCAGCTTTAAGTGAACTAAAACAAGCCAATGGAATTGGTGTGCGATATATGCATAACGCGTACCGCCCCCGCGAGGTGGATAAAAATACGGAAGCAGATGCAATCGCACTCTGTTTTTCGCTGAGGAGACAACCTAAGTCTGCACTACAGCGAGGGCACAGGAACTGTGGTGACAGGACGTATGTCTCCATTCCCTCCTTCAGGGAACGAGGGTTACATAAGTAAGCGAGAGGTTCCCTTTCAGTCGGTCACATTTGACGTACGTCAGTAGTGACCGATGAATTGGGATCCCAAACACAAACCCGATTCCAAAAAAGTTGGGACACTGTACAAATTGTGAATAAAAAAGGAATGTAATGATGTGGAAGTTTCAAATTTCAATATTTTATTCAGAATACAACATAGATGACATATCAAATGTTTAAACTGAGAAAATGTATCATTTTAAGGGAAAAATAAGTTGAATTTAAATTTCATGGCATCAACACATCTCAAAAAAGTTGGGACAAGGCCATGTTTACCACTGTGTGGCATCCCCTCTTCTTTTTATAACAGTCTGCACATGTCTGGGGACTGAGGAGACAAGTTGCTCAAGTTTAGGAATAGGAATGTTGTCCCATTCTTGTCTAATACAGGCTTCTAGTTGCTCAACTGTCTTAGGTCTTCTTTGTCGCATCTTCCTCTTTATGATGCGCCAAATGTTTTCAATGGGTGAAAGATCTGGACTGCAGGCTGGCCATTTCAGTACCCGGATCCTTCTTCTACGCAGCCATGATGTTGTAATTGATGCAGTATGTGGTCTGGCATTGTCATGTTGGAAAATGCAAGGTCTTCCCTGAAAGAGACGACGTCTGGATGGGAGCATATGTTGTTCTAGAACTTGGATATACCTTTCAGCATTGATGGTGCCTTTCCAGATGTGTAAGCTGCCCATGCCACACGCACTCATGCAACCCCATACCATCAGAGATGCAGGTTTCTGAACTGCGCGCTGATAACAAATTGGGTTGTCCTTGTCCTCTTTAGTCCAGATGACATGGCGTCCCAGTTTTCCAAAAAGAACTTCAATTTTTGATTCGTCTGACCACAGAACAGTTTTCCACTTTGCCACAGTCCATTTTAAATGAGCCTTGGCCCAGAGAAAACGCCTGCGCTTCTGGATCATGTTTAGATATGGCTTCTTTTTTGACCTATAGAGTTTTAGCCAGCAACGGCGAATGGCACGGTGGATTGTGAAAATGTTTTCTGAAAGTATTCCTGAGCCCATGTTGTGATTTCCATTACAGTAGCATTCCTGTATGTGATGCAGTGCCGTCTAAGGGCCCGAAGATCACGGACATCCAGTATGGTTTTCCGGCCTTGACCCTTACGCACAGAGATTGTTACAGATTCTCTGAATCTTTGGATGATATTATGCACTGTAGATGATGATAACTTCAAACTCTTTGCAATTTTTCTCTGAGAAATTCTTTTCTGATATTGCTCCACTTTTTTTCGCCGCAGCATTGGGGGAATTGGTGATCCTCTGCCCATCTTGACTCCTGAGAGACACTGCCCCTCTGAGAGGCTCTTTTTATACCCAATCATGTTGCCAATTGACCTAATAAGTTGCAAATTGGTCCTCCCGCTGTTCCTTATATGGACATTTAACTTTTCTGGCCTCTTATTGCTACCTGTCTTTTTTGGAATGTGTAGCTCTCATGAAATCCAAAATGAGCCTATATTTGGCATAACATTTCAAAATGTCTCACTTTCAACATCTGATATGTTATCTATATTCTATTGTGAATAAAATATAAGTTTATGAGATTTGTAAATAATTGCATTATTTACAATAGAACTGGCAGTGGGCAGTGTCCGGGGAGGCAAACAGATCTGGCCCCGAAACGAAAGACAGAGTGCAATTGCATCCGCTTCCATATTTATATCCACCTGGTGGGGGCAGTGCGCATTATGCAAATATCACATGGCAATTCCATTGGCTTGTTTTAGTTCACTCAAAACTGACAGGGCTCTCTGGCGATATCCCAATTCGTTGAACCTGACCGACTGAAAGGGAACCATATATAACAAGTTATGAAGTTGAATATCTAGCTTCCGCAAGACCGCCTTCCATATTCAACTTAGGAAGAAAGCGCAACGCCTCTCGCAGATCAAAAAGCTTACGCTACATCCTACGCCTTCCCTATTCAACTTACGGAAAATGTTTAACTGACGTGACACCAGTTTACACTTTCTTCGTAACTTGAATACAGAAGGCGGTCTTGCGGAAGATAGATATTTTACTTCATAACTTGTTAAATATGGATTTTTTTTTTTTACACAAACGCATCGTTTCGCTTCAGAAGGCCTGCTTTATTAACCCCCCTGAGCCATGTGGAGTACACGTTTATGATGGATGGATGTGGATGAAAGCACTTTCTTCAGCTCATACTCATTGATCCTTCTCACTGCCATTATAAAGCTCGGATGCGTCAGGATATTTATTAATTTTTCTCTGATTGTGTTCATTAGAAAGAAGAAAGTCATATACACCTAGGATGGCTTGAGGGTGAGTAAAGCTTGGGATAATTTTCATTTCAAAGTGAACTAATCCTTTAACTGTTAAAAAAAAACTTTGCACTCAAATTGTTAGATGATGATATCATTTGTAAATAAAAAATATTAAATTATGATTTGTAATTAAAATATTCTATTAAATTAGAAACATGCTAAACAATCAAATTCTGCACCCCACTGTATAATCAATAACTAAATGACAAACCTTCTCTTTGGTATAATGACAGTAGGTGATGATGTATAAGGTCTGTAAAGAGGCCCCAATGATGTTTACAGAAATCACCGTACCATCTCCCTTTAGTAATCCATAGTAAAGCCAACCTAGATTACTAAACACAGATACAAACTGATCATTCAGACTGAATGGACTTTCAATGCATAATGACCATATCATACATGAAGTTGCATGCATGTATACAATAACAAATGAATACTGCAGGTGTCAAATAGCAAATACATACTTTAAGCATGTGGTAAGGAAGGGCAGAAACTGAACGTTATCTGCACACTGTGTGGCCTTCATTTTCTTCAAGTCTGTTCTGCAAAATCAGAGATGGTATGTAATGTGAGAAATATTATCTTGGAACATAGCAACAGTAGGTTATGCAAATACAAGTCATATGCTTCATATTTTGCACTGTAAATTCATACAGATGTTGTGAAATTAATTTAGCACAGCCTCCAAATGTTTATATGCTCAACTGGCATATATATATATATATATATATATACACACAGAATAAGGATGTACTATAGTTTCAGGCAAAATACTATAGCTACTACAGTTATAGTTAATACTGTAAAATCTTAATATTGTGAGCTCTTGCTGATATTATTGGCTAATATCAATTTACCATAGGTTTGCTGTAGTATCAATAATTATATTATGTTGGCAGAAACTTTTGAGGGGGTTTATTGAGCTTGAGTGAAGGCGGTATTTGCAGCCACTACAGTTAATAAATATAAAGTTTAATAGCGAACTTTATTCATTCGTTTATTCAAAACATTTTAATTTACAGAACACTCAAGGAAGTAGCGAAATGCCACCAGATACGAACATTATTAAAACCGTATGCGTGTACAACTAATATGATATTCAACTGATATGATTTGTCATAAATATCAAGTAGTAGATATATAAGTAACTTACAATCCCGTCGTGAACATCCCGACGGTGAATATGATGCACGCACATGATAGCAGCTGCAGAAAATCCATAGACTGAAAAAGCGAAAAATGAGTACAGATAGCCTACCTGTGCAATCAAGCTAATAAATTATATTTACAAAACCTATGAACCCAGCACTCATGCAACGCTGACGTCCACTTTCTGTTTCCGTGTTTGTAATCAGTGTGAATCGCTTCTTTCGCTCTGATTGGTTATTCACCGAATGACGTTCTCTAGCGCCATTTTGTAGTCCGGTTGTGTAGTGAAATAGGAGTAGGTTTGTATACAGTTTATAATTCTATTATTGTTGTTAAATTCTTGGAGTTGTAACATTTGTCAATATGTCAATAAAAAAAATAAAAAAATAAAAAAAAAATATGAGTAGGTGATTTAAACGAAGATGGTTGCCACGTATTTTGTTTTTAATAAAGTGAGATTTAAAACGCTGTCGTTTTTAAAAGTACACGCTTGAGGTGAAAAGCTCTGTCCAAAGCATAGCCGCTTTCTAAAAATGTTGAAAAGACGAAATAAATTAGTTTGAACACTCGTGTTTTTTAAATAAATAATTTGCATCACGTTTTAACTACACTGAATGCATGCATGTTGATCTTTATTAAAATAAATTTCAAAGGTTTCAATTTTTTGTATAGGCTAACTGTATCAATACTGTCTTGGAAATATTATCATTCTTTCATAATCTATTTTTGCATTTAAGTGATCTTAAAGGGATAGTTCACCCAAAAATGAAAATGTGATGTTTATCTGCTTACCCCCAGGGCATCCAAGATGTAGGTGACTTTGTTTCTTCAGTAGAACACAAATTATGAACTGTTGCAGTCTGTCAGTTGTATAATGCATGGCAATGGTAACAAAATCTATGAGAGTAATAAAAAAACATGCACAGACAAATCCAAATTAAACCCTGCGGCTCGTGACGACACATTGATGTCCTAAGACACGAAACGATCGGTTTGTGCGAGAAACCAAACAGTATTTATATCATTTTTTACCTCTAACAGACCACTATGTCCAACTGCCTTGAGCGCTCGCACAGCATCCGGTGCGTGAGGTGTGTACACGCTCTGGCGAAGTTTCTGGCGGAAGTGATCTCTCGCACGTATACGTCACTCATTGTTTATACAGTGCACAAACATTGTAGGTACGATGGCTAATCAAAATGGTACTTACTTGCGCTTATCCGGATTGTTCAAACCGACTTAAAACTAAAAGATTACTTTCTCTCGCGCAAACTCATTTGGGAGTGGTGACTTTCCATGTATTCCCAACTTCTGAGCCTGCTCGCCTGGAGTTATGGTTGATTGCTCTTCGGCTGGATATCAACACACCCATTAACGTACTAAAGTTGTTGAGGGTCTGCAGGTATGTGAACAACTGAGGTATGTGAACAAGATCTTTGTATGTGTCCTTTTTATTTGTAAAGCTGCTCTTATGAAAAGTAACAAGTTTTGATGTAATAAAACCATGTTTTTTAGTGGTTTACTTCCATTTGTATAACAACTGCTGTACTACAGGCACCATGTTTAAACTACGCCAGATCTACTCTCATAGATTTTGTTACCATTGACATGCATTATACGACTGACAGACTGCAACGGTTGGAGTTAGAAATCATCATTTGTGTTCTACTGAAGAAACAAAGTCACCTACATCTTGGATGCCCTGGGGGTAAGCAGATAAAAATCAAATTTTCATTTTTGGGTGAACTATCCCTTTAATCTGTGATTCATGACAATTAATTACAGTAATTATTACAGAAACTATAGAATTGACGCATATATAAATACAATATGATCTAAACAATAAATAAACCAATTTAATATAATTTTTCAATAATGTAAAAATAATTTATATCATAATGTTTTGTCAGCAAAGAGCATGCTTGAGATGGAATGAGGCATATCATTAATAAAATGAATTAGGCCTAAATATTTATTTTTATAGTGCATATATATATTTTTTTATCGGAGATGTAATTTAGTCAATATGTGCAAAAAGTGTGAAAATATTAACTGTATTTAGGAAACATAAAATGCTATGAAAATGACAAAAGAGCAATACAAAACAAGAAAAGGAGACAATTATTTTATTTCAAAGACAAAATTCTCCTCTTGGAATTTATATTGTTTATATATATATATATATATATATATATATACATATATAAAGTTTTCTAAAAGTCCAGGGGTGCAAAAATAGCCAGTGCTGAGAAACACCTAGGCTACATAGTGAGTGAACATCTTTAGAAAATGGAAAAAAAAAGTCATGCATGTTTCATTGACATGTTTAGTTAAATACAGAAGATGTATCTTGTGTTGCATGTTCTCAAACGTCAAAGAAAAAGCTGAGAGTGCCAAGAAAAAGTTACGTCCTGGCACCCAAGTGCCACTTTACTCTCCCCCCTGCAACCTCTCTCTTCTTTCATTCATCTCAACCCCACCTGAATGTTTGGTTAAAAGCTGTGAAGTCCTGGCCAGGAAAAAAAGAGATGAAAAGGGTATGAATGAGGACAGGAAGAAAGTTTGACGATGGTGTTGGTGTTAAACTTTACTCTGAGGCCTCAAATTCCACAGAAAGTCTGTGCTGCTCCAAAACACATTCGTTTTCGTTGAATCAAATAAACAATATTTATTAAAAAACACATTTTCATAATTAACAAATGTCTTTATTTTATAGAACTCTCAATATGTACATTTTTACATAACTATGTACAAGTTTATAAACCAATACAATACAAAACATTTTTATACAAAATAATTTGTTCTTTTAACTTGAGAATTTTTTTAAACCATTTGAATTGTGCCTGTCGTACTCTCTGTCAGAGGGCCAGCTTCTCTCTCTCTCACTCACAAACAGCACAACCTATCATTCCTGTTCTAAACCAAATGTTGTGTTATTAATGAAAACAAATCTGATCTCATCTATAACATAATGCCAGTACATTTTGTAGGGTGTGTTCACATTACGTCACAGAAACCAACTGAAACTACAGCAACACAAGATCCAAAACACAGGAAACTGTTCGATAACTGTTCTAGATTTACAAACACTGTTATATGCACAAACATCAATTCTTTAAGGTGCAACGTCAGGGTCAGTTTTAAGATAAATCCTGTGATCTCTGGCTCAAATCAGTAGAGTAGAGTAGAGTCTCTATCAAACACAACATCTAGCCTTTTGTTTTTCCTTGTGATCACAATTCCAGTTATACAGCTGATGGTTACAGCTCTCCACACTTTAAGGTTTGTTCTGAATGACATCGGTAAATACATTTGTGATGGATTTTCAGGAGCACATATGGTCTACAAAAGTAAAATAAAAAGAGCTGATGGGGGAACAGAATTATAGAACGGTAAATACTCTTCAAAGAGAGAGAAGGTTCTTCAAAAACACCCTTCTCTGGTCACGTCACTCTCACAAACACAAATACAAACACATCACTCAGCAACTTGCACACCAGAACCAAAACTTCAGTTTGTATAAAAATTCTTCGTATAAAATCTATTTTCAGAGCCGGTAACCAGCACCGGCTTCAAAGTCTGTTGTGTCCTAACGGACCAGCGTCCATAAAGTCTTCTCATATCAGGCTCAGTGGAGAAGCAGAAAGATGAGTATAGAGATCAACGTGACGAAACTTGAGACGGGTGCCACACGAACGCTTGAACTGCCCACGCTCCTCTGCACAACTGGGATCATGGCAATAGGGTCATCTGAAAGTAGAAGAGAAGGATGATGAGTACATTTCGTGACCGTGTAACTTGCATAAAGTCACTAACACCTTGGCTTGGAAAGTCTAAAAATTCCACATCTTTTCTAAAGCAAATGGACACACTGCCAGAAGCAGAGAGAAGAGTGACAGATGAGAAGTTCTCACCTGCTGGAAGTCTGTTTGATGGGTTATGTACTCCTCCAGCAGCCTTTACTTCCATCTCATCTTCCTTCTCAACTGTCTTTTTCTTGTTCTTGGAACCTAGAATTAAATAATATAGTAGGGCTGTTAGTAAGGCTTCGGTTGTCCTTGTAATTCAGAAAAGATTGCAAAAATGTCTAGTTTGTAATGTGAAGAACTGATATGACTTACCATGAGGTCCAACTACATCCACCTTCAGTCTCAAACACTCCTGCCCATGATGGTGAAGAGGTTTGGCTGTAGAAAACACAAAGAACATTTAGAATTGGAATCTGAAATACTATAATTAAATAATTTAACGTGCTAATAAATGATAATACGGGCATTTTGTATTTACGATAGTTTCATAAGGTTTTGAAATTCATTTTCAAGAAAGAGTTTAAAAATGTAATGACTAACATGTCATGTGGTGTAAAAAGTAACAGCTTATTTTTCTTTAAATATTTTTCTTACTTTAAATAAATGAGTGTACATATAATAATTATTTTCAAAAATTAAAATAATTAAAATGTAATAATTTAAATAGATTTTTAAAACATAAAAAAAAAAAAAAACATTTTTAACAAATATCCTGAATTATTAATGCATAAATATCATTTAGCTTTCGGGGAGTCACACCACATGACATCATGAAGTTCATTCCGATTTTATGAGTTTTATTGTTGGTTTGTTTCTTCTGACTTATTGGTCATACCAAATCAGGGTTGCCAGGTATTCACAACAAAACCCACCCAATTGCTACTCAAAGCTAGCCCAAAACTATCCCAATCACGTTTCCGGGGGTCCTCCGGTAAAAATTGCATCCTGTGGGGTAAAATCCATGTTTTTTGGTGGGGTTCCTCTGTAAAATTAGTATTCCAGGGGCTAAATATCATATTATTTGGGTCGCTCCAACCCGCGGACATGAAAAACAACCTGCGGCAACACAGTTATAGTAGTCAAATTCCGCGGGAAAACTGCGGACTTGGCAACACTGCACCACATGCACTTTGATTTGGCGGACTAAAGTTTTCAAATTTTAAATAAGCAGTGAAGCAGTTTTGGGAAACAGATTTTGAATAAATTAACAGATCAAGTGTTTGGTTTAAAGTGATTTACACCATCACTTAATTGAGGTAAATGGTTCCAAAATTGCACAAATATGTGTGCTGAGTTTTTGCATACTCTCACAAATACAGACATGGATACTTACAAATATAGTAGTAACTCTCTCCCAGGCGGAACTCCTTGCCTAGAGTGAAGGGAGTGAAGCGCTGGAACTTCTCAGAGAACTTCTCTGGAGCGTGAGGAGCGAAGGGTCTGGAACACTCCCAGCGCAGCTGGTCGAAGGACTGCGGCTTGCAGTTCTCATAGTCCTCCAGCTCCACCATATAGAGCACGTACCGCTCGGCCTCCTGGGATGGGATCTCGCCACGTGTGTAGTGAGGGCAGATGATGTCTAGGTAGTCATTAATGCGGACCTCCACGGTGTAATCATCCCACAGGAAACTGGAAGTAGTAAGAGAGAGGAAAAGAAATGAAAAAAAAAATATCCATGAATGGCTGTCAACTTATAAAACTGATATACTAAACATAGACACACCTAAAATGACTCAAAAAAGAAAATGTTCACAAACAAACAGAAACCGTGACACGAAACTGCCTCAGGCAAGCATAATCAGTGCAAACCAAAAGTGAGAGCTACACCCTGATGCACTGGCATGAGTGGCTGGTGTTCACTCTTCACCTGCTGCTTTTATTTGGGTGTAACACCCTGTAAAATCCCTCTTTTCTTTTTCTTTTCTTTCTACTCTGCATTTCGGTGTCACGTTGGGTGAAGTAGTGTATAGGGAAATGGTCCAGTTGTTTTTCTTCAAGTCCTTCATGAAAAGATTTCCTTCTAATCCATTTCTCTTGACTTGATTTCCATCCGTATTTTGCTTTGTTTTGTAAACCTCTATAATTTTTTCTGTCCACTTATTTCATTTTAGAATGAACTTGAATCTTTTGAAACGGTTTGACACCCAAATATGATTGAGAGGAACCTCTTACGGGGACCCCATTTCCAATATATTTTACAATATAACAGCTGTTGTACATTTTTAAATACAAAGCCTCTTTTAGACTGCATGAAATAAATATTCAGAATGACATAATAAAGACAAAATGCTATTAAAATTAACTAATGACATTAAAAAAAAGGTGGTTAAATAACAAAAGCACTGAAGCCAAAGCAAATTAGTTGCACAATATCTGGAAAATATATTAGAAAATAGATTTATTACCTACTTATTAAAGCATTAAAGCATAATATTGCTCCAAAACAGATTATACTTGTTTTTTTTTTAAACATATGTTGTTAACATGTTAATTTTGACAGTTCTAAAATGCATTTTGTAAAAGTTTATTTCTCTTTTTTTTTTTTTTTTTTTTGGTGAAATCTTAAAAACCTTTGACTTTATGTGATCCATCACAACTTCTTTCTTGCTCTCTTGGTAACAGAGATGGAGCCGCTTAGACAGACTGGCTCTTTGAATCGGCTCTACGTGTTTTTACAGCCTCCTTTCTTGTCTGTCTCTCCTTTTATTGTCGTCTCATTTGCTTTTCTCATTTTCGTCTGATCCAAGCTTCCCTGCTGCTGTTACCAGATGTACAAATGACAAATCCACAGGCCTTTCTGTATGTTGTTCTTTCTGTGTCTTTGCTTTCATGTTGTCATGGATTTATTATTGTCAATTTGTCTAACATGAATTACACACATCTGAATATTTTCTTAAAACACACCCATAAGATACCACTGTTCAAACCACAAAGTATCTGATTGGCTGATTAGCTTTGTGACTGTTGTTACTTATTCGACATTACGTTTCCATATACCCAAAATCTTCAAACCCAATCACATTACCATAACATTTTCTCACACGTCCCTCATGTGAACTGCCAACGAAACAAGGCAGTCTCTTTCCCCCCAGCATGCCCTTTACTCCATCACTTTCTCCCATTTGGCACATGTATTTGTTGTTGTTGCCATTGTGAGCCGTGGTTATATGACGGACAGACACACAGGCTCCTGACGGGCCCCCCGTTGTCCACTCCAACCCCCTTCATCTCCCTCTTTCCCACTGTGCCTCTGCGGTAAGCATTAGCCGACCTGTCTAAACAGCCTGGCGGTCTATTCAGACGGGGGGTAAACATACACATCACTGCGTTCATTAGCGCCGCTTAATGCAGAGATTAGAGTCAGTCTCGCACGGCTTCTAATCAGCAGCGTGTTCAAAAGACAGGGTGTACGCCTTGCTAAGCCTGCTGACTTTTCTCTGTGTGGGAAAGTGACGTTTTTTATGTGTATTCAATATGCCAATCAACAAACCAGAGCTGATGAGACCAAGTAAGGGTGGATGAGATGCTAAATATGCAGCTGGTCAAAGTGATTCTAAAACAGAAATCAGTGTGAACGGTTTGGCGGTTTCAGTTTTGCTCTGTTTTTCTTGAGAACTAGACGGTTTGGTTGATTGCCTTGTCTCACTTCCTTTGAAGTCCCTTTGAAGCAGTTGATCTGGTGCTGTTTGAAACCTGGTGGCAAGATCAAGACAACACCACAAATTGGGTGTCATTAACTCATCCCCCAAACATCATCCTAAGGTCTAAGGTGTTTGCCTTGGGGTGCACCATATATTGGTACCATCCCGGTTAATGGCTTATATAAGATATATTATCATATTGGCTAATATACATAAATATTGCTGATGAATATCATGGAACATCATTACATTTACGTATGGGGAAATAATTGTAATACTAAACATTATCCCCTGGCTTCACAGACAAGGCTTAAGCCTTGTCCCAGAGTAAAATGCATGTTTGAGCTGTTTTAACTGAAAGTAACTTGGACTGACATATCTTAAAATATGTTAGTGCCACTGTTTTGTCTCAAGATGCACACCAGTAATGTTTTTTTTTTTCTAAGGCACATTTATAAAAGATACTTAAAACGTCCTAATTGAACTAAAGCCTAATCCTGGTTAGCCCTGTCTGTGAAACCAGGCCTAGGTCTATTATATCATTAAATATTATTATGACAATTATAATAACATTAATGTAATAGTTAGCAAATTCATAGAAATTCTGTATACTGTACATTATGTTGTGATGCAATATATATTCTTTAAATATAATAATAAATCAATCATTATTTTTCATTCTGTACATTAGAAATGTTGCAATGCCCAAATACTCTCATAGCATTTAAAACTATTTTAGTTTGAAGTGTTTTATTTTTTTAAATTTATTTTGACAAAATAGTATAGAATATTAATTGGCCATTTATCAGATAATAATTGACTTATCTGTGCATCTCTAGTTTAATTTCATACCGAGAGGGTCTGGTGGGCCCTCACACTATGATTCCCATGCACATCTAATCTCTCTGAGCTGATCCAAGGCCAGCCGCTGATATCTCAAACAATCACAGAGCAGCTCTGTTGAGCTTTTCCTCCTAGTGAGCGGTCACTTCAAACGCCGCTGTGCCCGCTGTTTCCCGTGTGACATTTTGCTCTGTGGTGGGCCGAGCGTGAAAGTGACTCTGCACGGATCCATGTAAACGTCACACAATTTAGAGCAGTGTCTGTACCTGCGGCTCCTGGGGGCCACATCACTCATCTGTTTATCACAAGACACAGAGCAGCCTGTGTTTAAATGTTTGTGTGGGCTTAAAGAGTTTGGGTTTAAAGTTGCACTCCGTAATTTGTTTACACAGACTAATTAGGATGGTCACATGAGCCGACGCGCTCTGTGTAGAATAAAACAGCAATTATTAGGCTAATAATATGACTGAAGTCTTCATTTTATGCAAGTGTCAAAGTCTTTTTTATTTTTTAAAAAATAAATAAATAAAATGTATGCACCAAGTATGCATTAAATTAATCAAAACTGAATGAAGACTAGAATAGCTGCTGAAAATTCAGCTTTGCCATTACAGGAATAAATTACATTTTAAAATATATTAAAATAGAAAACAGTTATTTTAAATTCACAACATGACTGTTTTACTGTATTTTTGATTAAATAAGTGCAACCTTAGTGAGCATAATAGACTTTCAAATACATTAAAAAAAACAAAAAAAAAAACTACTTTATATTTAAAACTAAAGTTTAACTTGCTCTCAGATGCATGTTTGTCTGCTCTCCCCCTCTTTCACTTTTGGCTGAATGTTTGTAACTGTCATGCGGGTCAGTAATGTCAAAGTTCAGGGTCAGATTTTTCAGACACACCCTTACCGAGTCAGCAGGGCGCGCGCACACACACACAAACACACACACACACACAGTGCTGTGTGCTTCAGAACAGATGTACTCACTGCCAACTGCACTATACTCGCTGTCAGCAGTTGAGACAGACACACACGTGCGCACGCACGCACGCACACAGTTCAGGGTTCGGTTACTGAAAACCTTTAAGACCTGCTGCTTGTCATGACAAGTATTATGATCCTATTTTAGTGGCTTGTTCTCACACTATCAAGTAATAAAACCTGTCTGTTCAAGCACATACATGAAGCTTTCACACTATTTGTGTCTGTCTGGCTTTCTTTCTCCACTACAAGTATAATGTACAGAGACGTCTCGGTCTTATGCCTTCGTCCCGTTAAAGTCTGACAGGTGCTAAGTCACCACTAAGTCTTTTTAACCTCACCGCTCTCTCACTTTCTTTCCGAGCAGTATGTTCTCGTATTGTCCTTCTCGTCGATTACATGCTGGTAATTACCCCAGCCGTAGCTGAACGGGTCGGAATGCCAGCCAGCTAATCCGCTCTTCCAAACCAGGGATTATCACACTGAGCACACGGATCACACCGCTGCTATTCACCAGCATCAGACCTATCCAATACGGCCCATTTGCAGGGGTTACAGTGGGGGCGGGGGTGGGGGGGGGATACAGATACATGTTTGTGAGGGAGTGGGGGTAGGGCTGCACAATATATTGTATTTACTGAAATATCACAAATTTACAAATCACAACAGCTTAATATTTTAATACTTAGAGTTATGAAAAGTTAAAGTTTTAGGTCAACGCAGATAGCAGAGATAAATGATTGTCTCACATATACTAAGAAAAGTCAGGGTCCATTTTTTGTGTTAACAGGAAGGAATTTTAGGTGTTTTACGTGTATTTTGAATGTGTTTTAGGGTTAAAGGAAATGTCGGTAAACTTCACGGATAATATCCTTATAGAAAATTACCAGTACCTTTTCCATTTTCTACTGATTTTTAAAATAATTGTACACGGTCACATTTTTCTTCAGTATCTATCTATCTATCTAAACAAACATAATATTATATATACACATTTTCCATCCCCCCTCCTCCCTCTTCTATCTTCTCCACCCTCTTTCTTTCTCTATTCTGTTTAAAATCACATTATAAACCTGGGCCTCTTCATTCAGGCTAATTTTTTGGAGAAACAGTTCTTTCTTTCTTTCTGACCTCTAACCCGTCACCCATCCCCCGTCCTATCTTTCTCAGTCCATTCCTTACAAATGCCTGATTTCCCCCTCCTCCGTTTCTCTTTCACTTTTAAATGGATGCTAATTGCCTTCTGATACGCTAGCTTGTTGTTTGGTAGCATACTGTGAGCTTTATTCAAAGTCAGCACCTTTATCACAAAAAGTACCTGTGAAATAATAAACTAAAAACAATATAGTCACTAAGAGAAATGAAAATGATCAAGTACTGTAAGCATTCTGTAGGTGGCGACAGTGAGCTGCTAAAGACACTGAAGACAGATGCTTGACTTGAGGTAAATAAGTAACACCAGGAAACTGGTTCTTTTGTTTACATTTGTGAGCTCACACACTTTACTATGTAGACAATTACACAATCTAGCATACTACAGACAGAAAAACAGGAAAACTCCAACTCAACAGGGCAGTGGGAATCAAAACAGTAATCAGGGACTGAACAAGATAGACAAAGGGGGCTGTGTGGGAAAAAAAGTGTATGGAAAGATGGAGCAGGGAGGGTATAAGGACATATAAAGAGACACAGTAAGGAAGTCTGGGCTGGAGATAAGGAATAGCTTAGAATAAAGGGCGTTAAGGGTTAAAATGAGCAAGAAATGTATGAAACAGGCCCAGAGTCATTTATATACATTTAAAAAATTGAACTGGACCAACAGATTATTTCCGCTCATTATTAATCATCATTACTTAACCAGTTGAGACCCTAAAATGGAGCTCTAATCTGCCGAAAAACAACAGAAATGATCCAGAAAGAGTCATGGTTTCATAATCAATCAACCCCCTAGGTGGTAGAACATTCTATAATGCTTTGTGGAATTATGGATTATATTTTCCATACACATCCATTTCTGTGTAAAGCGGGATTATACAGCACTGGATTACACTGGAGTCTATAAATATATAACAGTGATTTCTGTGTGAATGGGTCATCCAACCAGATTACACACATCTACGTATAATCTGAGGCTGAACCGTCCGTTTCACAGATTACAGACCTGCCTACGTAGCCGGCCGTGTCTGAGTGTGTCTATGAGCCAGAGACAGAGAACGGGGGGGGGGGGGGAAGATAGATTTACAGCCTGTCTGTGGAATCTGTCTGGATATGTACGCTGATCTGTCTGCTCCCCTCCTCCTCAAGACAATACAGTACTAAATGCTCAGATACATGTAAAAGATCAAACAAAGTGAATCTGGCAAGGAAGAGATGGACAAAGAGGAAATGGGGTGGACAATGAGTGGACAGCTGAAAGGTCAAGTATAGCAACATGTTTGCTGGAAGGAATCCCAGTCTACTAAATATACCCGAATTGCACATTCCCCCTGCATGCGAGCCAGCAAAACTTTGACGAGGTAACAAACATGCATATGACAACATGTATGTGAAAATAAACACATGATTCAAGTCAAGTGTAATGATTTGATGATGCTAACATGATGAGACTGTGTACTTCCCCTTCAGCGCGCTTAGTGTGCAAGCGTAGGCATGCGAGGAGCACAAAAACAGACCGTCAAAAACAACGTCCATATGTCAATCCAGACCTGAAAATCCAGTCTTCTCGGGACGCAGACTCACGCATATACCCGTCAAACCAGAGCATCAGCTCGCCAAAGGCCACGTGCAGGAGATTAAATCATTACCGTTCACTCGTACCCACTTGGGTTACAAAAACAGTCTAGTGTGTGTTTGTGTTTGTTTGCGTGCAAACGCCTTTACGCCACAGATAGAATCAGATGATCACGGCAATTAATATTTAACATCTATCTGGCATTGATTAGCCGAGCCTCACTAATCCACTTACATGCTAACTGATTGGGTTTCACGGGCTGATTGAACAATCATTGGCTTTGATGGGGGTCATTCAAAGGGAAGAAAAGCAAAAGGAGGAACCTGAAAATCTGATTAATGCAAATTGTTTCGTTTTTCTTAGAATATAAGATTAATAAGAAAGGTTTAACTTGGAAAAAGACGCAGTGAAAACACAGATCCCACCACACCTTCCAGATTATGACCAGCTCAAGAAGGGATTATATTTACAGTTCTAGTTTTGATGTGTGGGTGTTTGTTTCTAACCTTTTTAGTGCTAAAAAAGCAACATTGTCATGGTCACTGTGCGTGCGTGCAAGAACGAGAGCTTTAAAAGAAGAGATCTGCACAGATTTTTAATGTAGAGATTTTCTGAGGGCTTAGTGTTTTGTTATTACAAATTTTCTTGTTGTGGTTATGCAACCCTTTCCATGGATGTGGACCATGTCAGGATTAGGGACTGGTCCATGCACCAGACTGCTGCCACATAATCCCCTCCATCTCCATCGAAGTCTCTAACTCAAATTACCAGTCCTTCTTTTTTTATACCCAAATCAAAGCAGCTCCTATTACTCAATCACTTTTTCTTCCACCTCATTCTTTTCACAGCAGGTCCTAAAAAGAGAGTATGGTCTCTATTACATGATTTCTTGAAGCTATCTCTCCTTCAGTCTGTCTTCAGGCACAGCTGCTGCTTCTCTCTCTCTGCTGGCTGATACTGAGCCAGGCTCTTCTGAGACCGTGTCTGGTTAAGGCTGGTACACTCATGTTGCGCAACTACGACATTGATAAATTACTCACTGAAAGCCAACTGAATCACAACAGACGGTGTGAATCACCTGTGACATCACGAAATCCAAACGGGTCATGACTATGAGCCAGGTCTCAGTTAATTTATTACCAGTTAACTTTTATGACAACAGGTTTATCATTGTGTACGTGAAAAATCCTGTCAACAACAATGAGAAGGCGGGAAAAGATGCCAAGCACATAGTCAAAGGTTCTGTTTTAAAAGCTTCTGATATCCACAAAAGCCCATTTTCTTGTTCTTAAGTTTCCTGCTAAAAGTGTAATAAATCGCTCTGATTGTTGTCATTCGTATTGATTTCTCTAAAGTGCACGATGACCTGTCCTTCCTCGCTACAAGGTGAGATTGCAATCGCAATCATTTGATGAAACACACATCAAACTGCTTTAGGGTTTATACAACCCCCGATTTGTAAACTGTAACAGTAACAACTTGATATCACACTAAGAGTAACAAGATACCCCCCATAAAAAGCGCAAGCTACTACTAGATATATTAGTCCAGTGTGCTCATGTCGGTTTATTTATTGCTTTCT
Source organism: Elopichthys bambusa (assembly GCA_037101425.1). Taxonomy (NCBI): domain Eukaryota; kingdom Metazoa; phylum Chordata; class Actinopteri; order Cypriniformes; family Xenocyprididae; genus Elopichthys; species Elopichthys bambusa. Next base: position 26,297,677 of record CM074439.1, read on the forward strand.
GTATGTATCTGTAAAAGTTTGGCTATATTTACTAAAAAAAAAAAAAAAAAAAAAAAATGTTTTGCTGTACATCTACAGGTTTGTGTTAAGGATACAGTATGGTAAATATCATGTCTGTCAATAAGATGCCCGCACAAATAGGCCTATAGTAAAACTAACGTGTGTATATATTTAGGCTGATCTGTCTGTCCATCTGTCTGGTTTCTTTCCATGTACTTCTCTGCCCAGCTGCTGTCTCTTATACAATAATTATCATGTAATTTACTAACACATGTTAAAGGTTAGACTAGAGCCAGATATAATCAAAGCAATGAAGTGATAACTAAATGTGTGAGAACTAAACTGAAAGCGTAAACAACTTTAACGCCATGGTAATGATTTGCTAAGTTAAAAATTAAATGTTAGAGTTATGCGTTTTCTTCATCTAAACATGCTACTTTCCCCACAGTATGAAAACAGTGGAGCAAATAACGAGGAACTGCAACAAAACATTGCATACACCAGATAAAATAAGATATAGCCGCTATAGGTTTGTTAAACTATTTAGACTGTTAATGCAGAGCATATAATACGTTATTCATTTAACAATATACTGCGTACTTTATGGCTAGTTTACATACAGGCTTTTAGTTGGACAGCTTGTGTTAGTGTACTATGCAGAGATTTCAGATATCACAGAAGAATACTAACAAGAGTTACATCATATAAAGGGCAGAATGATTCATATAAAAGTGGAAAAGATAGAGAAATACAGCGGGAAGGTTTCACACAAACGAAGGAGTATGTAGTAAAATCTTACTTTGCGTTCGAGCTGTTCCAGTAAACACTGTGTCGCTCCGCAGACGCGTACCAGGCGCTGAAGCTCACCGCAAGACACACCAGCCACAGAAAATCCATTGAGTCCGGGATATAATGCTCTTCAAAGCAATATATACGAGTGAAAAGGATTGTTTTGCACTATGAAGATGCAAATATAAATGTGCACTACTGCAGTGCAAGAATCACTGAAACGCTTAATGATTCGGTTTGCTTGAATAACAGGTTTGTATGAGTCTCTAGCAGAAACAGTCGCGTTAAAGCCTGGAGAAATGTGCGCTCAGTTCCCTTTATCAATCAGCTACAAAAGCCACGCCTTCAAGCGCAAGGAGCCAATGAAAACATAGAAGTTTCTTTCCCGACACGCCTCTACGCACAGGCTGTCAATTGAAGTGAACAGATGACAAATAAATCAGGGCTATTTTAGCATTATTTATGTACTATAGTTTTTTATTGATATTTAGATTTCCTTTTTATATTTTAAGTTTTTGCTTTAATTGTAGTTTTATTTTTAGTCATTATTTTTGTATTACTATTTAGTGTTTTTATTCCAGTTTTAGTTTTTTGTTCAGCTTTAGTTTATTACCAGTTAATTCAGAGCTTCAACGAATATTTAAATATTAAAATAATGTAGTTGTCTAGCTGCCACTCTAAACTTTATATACAGTATATATTTATATATATATATACTGAGTATATATATATATATATATATACACACACACACACACACACACACACACACTGAAATCAGTTGAAGCTCTGAATTACTAACTGGTAATAAATTAATAAATAAACTAATAAACTGGAATAAAAACACTAAATAGTAATATAAAAAATGAAAAAGACAAAGCACAAAATGACTAAAAATGAACAAATATTTTCAAATATTATCACTTTACAAATATTTATTATTAATAATAATAATAATTCATAATTTAATTTAATTCATAAGTCTTTTTTTATGTTTTCCTAAATACAAGCCTGAAACGGCAACATTTCTATAGTGTATGAAATCCTGTTTACTGGATATATCCCTGTTCCGCATTAATTAGTATGACAGCAAGTTGAGTAATTTACCGTGGCGTGGGCAGTCTTTTTTTTAAGTTATGAAATATTACATTTGGAAATTGTGCATTGTGTAGAATGACAAACAAAGCAGGCTTTTCCTAGTTATCAATCCAAAAAACTGTAATCCCTAAAATCCCAGTTTTCACCTGATAACGGTATTATGACATCAGCACTACAGTCATCGGGGCTTTTCCCCCTCATCCCACCTCCACAGGGGGGACCCTCTAATCCAGGCCTGGCTACTCATCCTAAGGTCCCAGTGGAGGGCAATTATCCTCACTTATGTCCAGGTCTTTTTGACTTGAGGGTAAAAGGTGAGCCGAGTGGAAAGTGCGTCTACCTGCGGACTATTTTGGGCTGGGCTAGGCAGGGCTGGGCAGGCTCATGCATGTTCCATGTTGTTTAAGGCTTCAGTTTGGGACGATTAGTCAAGGCTGAGTGTGTATATATGAGTAAGGGGGCTTTTCCATCTGCTTTGAGAGCAGTTCGTCACCTTCGCCAGGTGAACAGGGACATTATGGATGAAGTTTTTGACTATTCAGTCTGAGCATTGCAGAATCAAGTATGCTTATGAGCTCCATCAGCGTAGGAGGTAGAGCTCGGAGCAAATGTTCAGGAACAGATCTACCCACAGCAGGCTTCCCTTTACAGCCGGGCTTGGCATCAAGCACTGAGCCCAATCACAGTCTATGACAGAAGCTGAAATTCCTCTCAGCCTTAGTCTCTCTTTTCTTTGCTCTTGTACACACTGTCTTTTTTGTTCTCTCACTTTCCTCCTACACAGTAGCCAGTGCTGTCTATAAAGTGTGGATAGATCTGTGTGGGACTGTTTAGCATTTGTTGGGCCATACTGTCCACTTGTGAGTGTGTGTATGAATGTGAATGGGCAATTGTCCAGCGTTCTGAACAGTGGCTGAACAAAGGTCGCATTTGAATAACGGACTGCAGCTTTACAAAGCGATCAAGGTGTAAACGACTTCACCATTCAGCCTGGAAACCCTGCATCCAGTACAACACAAATTCTCTAATGTCCTGTTAATGTTAGTATGTAAAAGTGCTCCTTCATTGTTATTGCAGCATTTAACCAAAGTGTGTCCATTTCAATGGCCCTCAGAGTAATTTAGCGAGGGCAACTTTGAGGTATAACTGCTTACAGGATATCCCAACAAAGCATTCACGATGAAAAATGAGAAGAAGGTTAATTTAATAACAACACATTATGAAGTGCTGTTTAGAGTTAATTTAGCGTTTAAGCTGTCAAGTTGCTAATGCATATCCTCATGGGCTCATCTGTGCAACAAAGAAAATTATTCACAGCTTTGATTAGCTTCTAACTTCAGATGGGAATGATGAAATATCTCATGAAAAATGTATTTATTCCTCATCGTGAACCAAGCCCATAGCTGTTATCCAGAGCTAAATGCATCTCTATGGAACACTTACTTTGTTTGTTAGTTGCCTGACATGCAAAATTCGTTATGCAACAAAAGAACTGGCAACAATAATAATATTGACAAACTTTGGTCAACCTTCACATGCTTCAAGCTGTGTCTGCCCTTCGGGCACCTGCAGAAACTATTTATACAATGTTTTGGTTTCTAGGCCTCACCTGAGTGAATAATTACTGAGATATAATTACTTTTTTGCAAATAGCGTGTAACACTTGTTCCTGAAATTGAGAAATGGTTGAACTGGGTGGGTTAATGGATCTATGATCAAATATGGAAAAGATGGGTTTATGTGGTTATATGATAAAGGTGAAGACCTAGGTAAGGTTGGAAATGGGAGTGGATCTCTTTTTCATTGTATTAAGATACACTCTGAGGCATATAGAGAACATGCTATTACGAAACACTGAGAGGGAGAGATGGAAAGAAAAACAATAAGAGGGAGAAATGGAGAGCAAAATAGATTTACTTTGAAAATTGCATAATATAAATGAACAAAAATGATGGATGACCTGGAGAACGGAGTAGGTGTTCATGTAGGAGAAAATCAACAGTTAGAGAACTAAATATTCAGAGTGCAAAAATAGAGAAGAGGAAAAAGCCTGACACTCCCCATATAGGGTTATCAGTCAGTTTTACCTATGTGGACTGCTGCCACAAAGAAACTTTCCACAATGATCAGATGTTAAAAAATAATATACACAATGGCTGTGTTTATTTGATCAAAATACAAAAAAACAGTACTATTGGGAAATATTATTACAACTTAAATTTTTTAAATATATTTTAAAAAGTGCTGTCAATCGATTAAAAAAGATTAACTAATTAATTGCACATTTTTTGGTCACGTTTAAACGCGATTAATTACCGAATTATCAAGGAAAAAACAGATGCTGCATTAAAAGGTTAGTTCACCCAAAAATTGTCATTTATTACTCACCCTCATGTCGTTCTACACCTGTAAGACTCCGTTCATCTTCGGAACACAAATTAAGATATTTTTGATGAAATCCAATGGCTCAGTAAGGCCTGCATCGCCAGCAATAACACTCCCTTTTTCAATGCCCAGAAAGCTACTAAAAACATATTTAAAATAGTTCATGTGACTACAGTGGTTCAACCTTAATATTACAAAGCGACTAGAATACCTTTTGTGCACCAAAAATAACAAAATAGCGACTTTATTCAACAATATCTAGTGGTGGGCGATTTCAAAACACTGCTTTATGAAGCTTCAAAGCTTTACGAATCATTTGTCTTGAATCAGTGATTCGGAGCGTATATTAAACTGCCAGAGTCACGTGAACTATTGAAGTTTCGAAACACTTATGACGTAACAAAGCCTCGTTTACTGAAATCATGGGATTTTGGCGCTCTGAACCACTGATTCGAAAAAACAAATGATTCGTTAATCTTCAAAGCTTCATGAAGTGTGAAATTACACTTTATTTTTTAGATTACAAAATCATGTTAATAACATGACAGTTGGTGTGAAGTCCTGAATTAAAAAGTTTTACTCAGATTTTCAACATCTCAGATTTTTGGTCTTTAATGGATGTAGTATAAGAATATTTCCTGCTTTGTATGACCTCCATCTCAGGTCATTAATTAGAAACACCGCAGTCTGACCCCATGGCACACATACACACTTCTGTCGCTCTATTTAACTCCCTGGTTGGTCACACTCTGTCTCATTGCGGCACACTCCAACAAGCTGTTCTCTTTTTGCGGATACAATGGGATGATTCCTCATTAGCATACAGGTGGTCTGCATTGTGGGCCTGGCTCTGGTTGAAGACACACTCCTCTACAATGGAGCTCCTGTTACTTCACAGGGGGCAAATGAAGGACCACGAATACGTTCAAAAGCTGATGTTCACACATACTCGCACACTCCTGTTTCAACTCTTAAACACAGGCCAATTATTAACTGAACTATTCTCCGCACAGACGTTCAGTCATTTCTCTGCCTCCTCTTAATCAATTCTCTTCGTCTCTTCTCCATGTGTTCTTTCTTTGGTTTTTGAAGCACTCTTAATGTTTATTATCTCATTCTTTTCGTGACTAGTTAATGTCTCCTAGCTTGTTTAAGCCATTGCCAATTTTCCATGTTCTTTTCAATCATATATAATTTTCTCTCTCTACTTATGCTTGAACTTTTCTTCTCTTGTAATGAACATGAGATTTGTTTTTGATCTGAAAGATCAAAAGATTGCCAATTAAATGTTACCCTTCTCATTTTATTTACTTATTTATTTATATAAAGTTGCACAATTATTGTAGGTAAAAGTGTTTTAAAACACTGGTAGAAATCATGCATTCACAAACTAACTCGGGAGATAATGCTTTCTTTAAAAATATGATCATTACAGCCACCTTTATGTCATTTGCAACTCATGAAGAAATGCACGGAGATCCCAAAAATGATCAGGAGCCATCACATTTTACATTTATATCATGAACTTGAGATTTTTTTCTTGTCATATTTAATCTTATTTTAGAAAAAAAGTGTAATGTGTCAATTTTAGGGGGCACCAATGGCAGTCCTGGCTCATATGGTGCCAGATCTCTATTTTTCTAGCACATTCTTTTCTATTTAAGCATGTTTCTCTTGCTCACTCTCAGTTTGCATAAAGCCTTTCTAAATTTAGAGGTGGTCAGAAGGCTTAGTGTTGTGATTATGAATTTTCTTGTTTTGGTTATGTAAGCGCAAGCTTTATCATGAATGTGGACCATGTCAGGATTAAAAGCAGCAGATAAAAGATTGGCCTATATGCCAGACGGCTGCCACAGTTTCTCTTTATTTCTCTCTATTTCTTCTTTAGCACCTCCTCCAACACACGCACACACACACACACACACACACACATACACACACACACACACACACACACTACCACCACCACCACCCCCAGTAATTATCATCCATATCTGATCGCTGTTGTTTTTTTTCTTTGTTTCATCAGGTGTCATCAGTCAAATCTCTGTCTTTCCTCATTCTGATCTTACTGAGCAGTTATTTTGCTTCTGTGTTGTCTGTCTTTCTTCAGTTACACTCACATAAACACACTCAGACTTGTGGGGATAGTTCTTAAACCATTGTATTTTCAAAAAAACAAAACAAAATGCTGACTTATACATCTCAGGCTGTAAAATTGTACAAAAACACCCCAAATGTTTAAACAAGAATATTCGATGACCTGTCTCTACATTTCTTCCCAGAAAGTCTGAACAACCACAACTTACACGGTTTTCAGGAGCCAATATGACAAACATTAAAAAAGCAATGCTGCTTTTAGGAATATTCACTGTAAATTTATGCTATAAACTTATATAAATAAGGAATAATCGTTCCTAAATAGACAAAATAGTCCTTGGCTGCTGCTTTGTTCAGTATAGAACAGCACATAATGAAAAATCTTTCACATTAACAATTCTCTGACTGACTGAGTTGTGAAACTGAGTAGAGAAACAGAAATCACTGGCTGTGCTGTTGTCATGACATTCTTGTTTCTGTCGGCTGCGCATGAGAATAAACAAGCGGCAGAGATGCTGAACTGAGTATTGTTCATAGGGTTGTGATTCCTGTCTAAACAGATGGTATATATGAGATGCTCTATGTGAAGAAATCCTGTACGTTTATAATTGATGTCTCATTTACACTAACGTTCAAAAGTTTGGGGTGTTTCTGAAATAAGGCTTTTATGCTCACAAAGGCTGCATTTATTTAATCAAAAATACAGAAAAATATATTATTACAATTTAACTGTTTACTATTTTAATATTTTTAAATGTTTATTTAATTTAATTTTTATTCCTGTGATGGCAAAGCTGAATTTTCATCAGCCATTACTTTAGTCTTCAGTATCACATGATCCTTCAGAAATCATTCAAATATGATGATTTGGTGCTCAAGAAAACTTTCTTATTATCAATGTTTAAAATAGTTGTGCTGCCTAATGTTGTTGGAAACCTGTCAGGTTCTATGTTCTGTTTAGTTTTAGGTTACGTTTACACGACAATGATATGCTTAAAACGGAGAAGTTTTTCCTTTGTGCTTTCTGCGTACAGATGACACCATTGTCAAAATGATCCCCATTCACACGCATCCACGAAAACGACTAAAAACACTGTATTCTGCTGGCAGGCCATAAGATGGCAATGAAACACCATAGACTGAACATGTAATACGCATGTGCATGATGTCATAGTTTCCACAGATTAGCATTTTTGTTGTATACACGGAGACCGTTTTAAAAACTTGCAATTTGAAACCCGTTCAAAAGCATGCGTTTTCAGGCACCCAAAATGCCGTTGTCGTGTGAACAGCCAAAATGCATTAAAAGTTTTACGTTTTTAGTTGGAAACGGTGTCGTGTAAACGGCCCCTTAATTCCATGTTTTTTCTTGACAATGTTTTGCCTGTGTTCTACATTCATTTGTTTCTATGGTTACCAATGAGTTTATTGATTAGTCCCACCTGTCTCTTGTTCAATTCCTCATTATCCCTGAGTATTTCTAGACCTCAGTTTGATTCACTTTTTTGTCTTGCATTGCACCACTGTTATGTGGTCTCCACAGTTCTCCAGTATGGATTATTGTAATTGTTTTGTGTTTATTAAAAAGAAGTACTGCAACAGATTCCTCTTCATTTGTTTACGCAACTGTGACAAAACCATGACACATTTTTCCGGATTCTTTTATGAACAGAAGGTTTAGTAGAACAGCAAACAAAACAAAACCCTGACCCCAACTTTTGATCAGCGGTATATAGGCCTATCCCCTATATAGTGCACTATGTGCCATTCACCATGTAGAAAATAGTAAATGTGTGAACAAGTGACTGAATTCAGCCGCAGCCTTAGCATCTATTTATAATGTAGGGGACGGGACGCTTTAGATTCTAGAGAGCATTTGACTGGACAGAAAATCTAACGAGAAGCTAAAGTCTGCAGTGAAAATCCGTGATCCATTTTAGCGGAAGTGAGAGACTGTAAGTTTTTTGAATGCTTATATCTCCTAAATGACAATTTTGTCATTGTTTTGGAACACACCAGCTTATTCATAACACTAAGGCGTACATATTCATACTAAAAGCTAAAAAACGTACATTTTTATTTCAAGGGGACTTTAAGGTTGTTCAAGTTTGCAAGAAAATTACACCAAAAAGAAAAAGAAAAAGATTCAGAAAATACAATCATCTAGATGGCCAGATATATATACTCTGAAAAAGTCTATGCTGCATTACGCCACCAAGAAGACTCACTTAAACTCAACATTTTCTTTTAGTCTTTTGTCCTCAGGTCTCTTTGTCTCAGCAACTCAACACGTGTTTGCACTCAGTTCATCAGCAGTGAAAGACACATATTCAAGGACCCCAGATGGGCTGATTTTATTGTGGAGGCGAGACACGACGGGTGACAATTTACACACACTCATGATCACACATCACTGTATGCGTATATTTGGCTTTCTGCGATGTTCAAACACAAGAGCAGAATATATAACAGGAACAAAAAGGCAGGCAGAGGGATGCTGGATTATACTCTGAGCTGAAGTGTAGTCATTGTTTAGAGAATCATCACCATGACTCAGACAAACACAACTGCATACACACTGACACACTTTTTTTTAAAACCATAAATGCTTCTGATTATGTATCTGCATTAAAATAGAAGTAGCATTGTCATACAGTCAGATGCCAGCATTACTGGAAAGCACATGCTGAATAGAAATGAGAATCAGAAATGATCATGTTCTGTTTTTCATGTCACAACAGATGCTTCCAAAGCTTTGTGTATTCGGGCATCACAAATCTGCCCTTAAACTTGAATTAATGATAGCTACTACATAATTAGTTGCATTACATTTATGCATTTATAGTAGACACCTTTATCCAAAACTATATTAAAGTATTAGTTCACTTCTGAATTAAAATTTCCTGATAATTTACTCACCCCCATGTCATCCAAGATGTTCATGTCTTTCTTTCTTCAGTCAAAAAGAAATTAAGGTTTTTGAGGAAAACATTCCAGGATTTTTCTCCATAAAGTGGACTTCAACAACTACCAACGGGTTGAGGGTCCAAATTGCAGCTGCTCTGCGATCCGCCACGCATTACGCAGTCACATTGGAAAGGTCACGTATGTGGAAGTACCGTGGTAGGGCGAAAAACATCATCATTTTACCTTTTTTTTTAAAGAGCGTTTGACTTAGTCTTTGCATGTTCGCTTTGTAGACACTGGATCGACACTTCCCTATGTCACGCATGACAATGGCGCATCACAGAGCTAGTGCAAGATGAGCATTTGTGGTTAAAAAGAATATACTTTTTTTTTTTTTTTTTTGAAAATGACTGATCATTTTGCTAGATAAGACCCTTATTCCTCGGCTGGGATCGTGTAGAGCCCTTTGAAGCTGCACTGAAACTGCAATTTGGACCTTCAACCCGTTGGTAGTCATTGAAGTCCACTATATGGAGAAAAATCCTGGAATGTTTTCCTCAAAAACCTTCATTTCTTTTCGACTGAAGACAGAAAAACAAACATCTTGGATGACATGGGGGTGAGTAAATTATCAGGAAATTTTAATTCTGAAGTGAACTAATACTTTAAGGATGCATTGGTATTGCTTGTGGCTAGCATCACCAATGCCAAACGTTTGATTCTCACAACACAATTACTATTAAAAGCACTCTAAGCATCTGCCAAAAGCATACATCTAGATGTACTTCCTGCTTTATGTGCCGTTGTAGATGCTGAGCTGAACTGTAAGTGAGGTGTTAAATGATGAAAGCTGATTTAAATTCATGAGGTCGTGACCTGGTGGAGCTTTACACTTCAAACATGCTCGCTTACATGCCTGTGTGACTGGTGTGTTCATGAACATATGTATCATAAAAATACACACATTCCATAACAGTTGTAACATGAGAGTATATTCTGTAAATACATGCTCAAGGATGTTTGCCATATGCTGCACAAATCAATCCATTTTAATCCACTGCATTTAAAAGACCTTTAGGCCTATTTAGCACTGCCAAAATGTTTAATCACAATGAATAATTTTAAAGGGAAAATATTCAGTTCCTTTTAGATAAAAGAAAACAAAATAATAGGCCTTTGTGTAATAATTAGGTTCGGGAATTTGTGGGTGACAAATAGCGTAAATTTATGCAGTGCTCTTTACTGATCTCACAACAGCCTCTGCATTTGTCAAAGCCCAAAGCACAAATGAAACAAATTTGGTTCAATACAACCACTTTCTACACAATTTATGCATTTAAACTTACACGTGTTAAGAAGTATATGCTAATGGCCTTCAGCTGATGTTCAAACTTTATTAATGATATTTTACAAATAGAATATAGAATGCAGACTTTCTGAATGGTTTCATTTACATGGAACGCAGCAAAGTGGAATAAAAAACAGCAATATCTAAAAAAGCAGAACTTATTTTAAAGAGTGCAGCATGCGTGAGATGCTGCAAAAGACGTTCAAACACCATCTAGGGCAGGGCTGGGCTCTCGAGATCCAATTTCCTGAGAGCTTAGTTCCAACCCTGATCAAACTCACCTGCCTGTAGCTTTAGAGTAATCCTGAAGTCCTTGATTAGCTTGTTCAGGTGTGTTTGATTAGAGTTGGGGCTAAACTTTGCAAGAAAATGGATCTCGAGGGTCAGAGTTGCCCACCCCTAGTCTAAGGCAAAAGCATTGCAGTGGAATGGGGGGAAAGCGTTCTGTATGGATGGCCAAAGGTTTCAATTAGTTTTACATAGGCCTATCACACAGAACAGAATGAAAGTTATGTGATTAAGCAGTTAATCGAAATTGGTGTTGCATGTATACAACAGTTCAATAAACAACAAGTTAATATTGAGTAACATAGCCTGCAGTTTAGACACATTATTTCCAGTTGCTTTCATGATTCAAACACTCATTTATTAAACATAGCCATTTGAATTCGTGTTTTGAACAAATCGGTTGACTCACTCATAAAGTTGTCACTTGCCACCACCTAGACCTACTGGCGTAATGATTTAATCTGCATAAAAAGTCACAAATTCTCACCCCTAATGCGCAGACTGACAATCTGTCTGGAATGCACAAAAACTGAAATGAATGATACAAACAGTTTCAGTGTGGACAAACTAGGCAAATTCCTAATGGAATTTTTTTGTACTGTGGGAAATGGACGCCACAGGCCCTATTTTAACAATCTAAGCACATGGTCTGAAGTGCATGGCAGGTGCACTTAGGGCGTGTCCGAAATCCTCTTTCGCTAGTTTAACGACGGAAAAAATATTTGCATGGTCCAAAAGGGTTGTACCTAGTCTCTTATGCTGCCTTCACATGCTATCGGAAATTTGATAATTCCCACTTCTAAAGTCATAATTACGAAATGGGAGGGCGTTCATGTGCAGTTTTTACCTAGGAAACTCGTATTTGTGATGATTCCGAGAGCATTTGAAGGCAGCATAACGAGTAATGGGTGGGTTTTGGGTGTAATGTGCAATAAAGCAATCAGAATCTCATCTCCCATTCCTTTTAAAAGCCAATAGTGCTTGCACAATGGTGGATTTGCTATTTACATGGCGGAATTTGCAAGTGGAAAGACTGAACGCTTCTCCAGAGAGGAATCCTTTTTATGTTTAATATTTAAAAATGTTTGTGTGCTGCTGGCCTTGCAAGGTGCAATGACGTTGCTGCCTTTATGTGTAGTTCAGACACCTCTTGGATTTCTTGTGTGTGTAACAATCAGAGTGTACGAGCATTGTGCACCCGCCTATAGGTGTATATTACTAACGCGCCCTTTAAATAACAATAACAAAAAAATAAAATAAAAAATACTGCGCCATTGACCAACAAAAACCTGGTCTAAAGTCAATGGTAGTAAACGCAGTATTTTATTATTATTTTTTTGTCGTTTTCAATTGCCTCAAAATAGCAACGTGCCAATAATGCACCTGAACACACCTTGTTTTCAGACCAGCATGCCCATGGGCGAACAGATGGGCGTGAGTCCATTTGCTATTTAAACAACGTAGGCGCTGGACGTGAAAATGAAAATTGCGTCGGGCTGAAACTTGCAAAAAAACACTTGCGTTGCGCCTGGTGTCACATTGTGCAGGGTGTAAGATAGGGCCCCATGTGTCGTTCCAAACACAAGCGATATTAATTCCTTCACCTCATGCAAGAGTTTGTATGTGACTATTTACTGCATATATGAGTATGGGAGAGTTTGAGTTCACATAACCTAAATTATTCTTTGTTTTGATATATTACATACATTTTCTTCATGTATTAAAATATGTACATTAATGGATTAGTTCACCCATAAATGACATTTCTGTCATTAATTACTCACCCTCATGTCGTTCCAAACCCGTAAGACCTTAGTTTGTCTTTGAAACACAAATTAAGATATTTTTGATGAAATCCGAGAGGTATCTGAACTACACATATAGGCAGCAACATCATTGCACCTTTCAAGGCCCAGTAAGGTAGCAAATACATTGTTAAAATAGTCCATGTGACTACAGTGGTTCAACCTTAATGTTATGAAGCGACGAGAATACTTTTTGTGCGTAAAAACAACACAAAAATAACTTTATTCAACAATTTCTTCTCTTTCTTGTCATTCTCCTACTCTGTTTACGTTGTAGACACAATGCGTTGCTTCTATGTTCAGATTATGACCATGTGACCCAGCATGGCAAGTCCTCGCCATTTATTTTTAAGTTAGATGGTGGGAGAGTACACAAAATGTAGATTTTAATACATGGTGTAAGTAACTGTGTCAGAGTAAGTGATCCACTCTGACTCTGTGTATTTATGTATGTGTGGGAGAGAGGTAAAGAATAAGTGTGTATTGCACACCAGGCTCTAACCACACTAGCCTCTGTGGTCTAGTCATAGTTCTCATGTCCTCTCTCCCTCCTTCTCTTTCACCTTTTCACCCATGTCTCTCTCTTCTGGCCTTTTCTTAATTTCAGAGTATTTCAGAGTCTCATTGTGTACAATAATTGTTAGATACTGTTGTTGCAACACAGCATTTTCTGTTTTTGCTGCTGACAGCTCTTTTTCTCTGCTTTGGTGTGATTTATCTTGCAGTTGCCTTGAATGTGTGAGAATCAATCCGTGATTCTACATTGAAAAAAGCAATAGCACTTTACAATAAGACTAACATTAGTTAATGCATTAAAGTTGCGATAGTCTTTTCTTCCCAATTGCAACATATATATTGAGTGAAATGGCTTCTCGAACGAGAAAATGTAGGGCGGGACTTGATTTTGTCCATCAGGAACTGATTGGATTGTTGGATCGTTGTCATTTGCTATTGCTGTGATCTCAGTAAACACATCATCAGAAAAGAGATGTCGCTGCAAGTGTAAGGGGAGGGGAGGTTACTCTGATTAAATATTATGAGGGCACATGAATTTAAAAAAAGAATAATGATGTGCACAGATAAATCATTTATGACAAACACTGCAATATATTCCATTTAAAGTGTAGTTAGTGTGGATGTGCTATGCGATTGTGTCGTGTTGTTTGTTTGGCGGGTTGTTTGGGACAGCCTGTGTTATTGGCAGCAGGAAGTGTGCGAAACTTGTTGCATAAGTGACACATAATTAACAAGAACTCAGCGTCTAACACTTACTCTGCCCATGAAGGGCTCTCCCTCTGGCCATACACACACCAACACACACACACACACACATGCACCTGGTGCTGGATATTTGGGACGGTCTGTTCTGTATTATGGATCTTCCCACAGGACATAAACCAGAAACACAGACGACTGATATTATGCAAGTGTGTGTGTGTGTTTTTGCTGCAAATATGAGTACAAATAGATGTGTGGTTTTGTGTGAGCAAATAGTTGCGAAGGGTGTAATTAGACTAAGAGCAGACTTGATCATTTGCCAAGATTTTGTTACCTCAAGGGTATATTTTCTGATCAAAATTTACATTTTTATAAAGGCTATTAAATAATGTGTTAAAGTACCCATAATATGCTGTTTCGGATATTAAGCAGTGTGTAATATAGCTGTTTGTGACTGTAAAAGGTCTGCAAAGTTTCAAAAATCGCAGTGCATGATAAATGGATTTATTGTCTCCCAAAAAAAGGAACCAATTCTGAACTGTTTGAAACGAGTCGTCAGTAATTTCAGTCTTACTTCTCGCACAAACCTACGTAGGTTTTCTTAAAAATGTGCATAATGCCAGCCTATGGTCTTTATTGGCTGCACGTGAACAACATCTATCAACATCAACATCAACTATGATCCGCTCTCAAACACAGTAGCTGTAGCTCAGGCCTGGACGAGTTTGGTTCATGTTGTTGAAAATGTGCTGTTTTCTGTGCTGCAAAAGCAAATCTACAAGATAAATCAGTGTATACAAGTGCTGAGGAAGCCTCTGATGCTGAAATTCAGATATGGTAATGAATGTTTCATTTTTGACATGCACTATAAGCAGTAGACCAATCAAAAATCATAAGAATATATTCTCATAAGAATAAAGGTTCCAAAAGAGGTGTTTCACAGTGATGCCATAGGAGAACCATTTTGGGTTCCTCAAAGAGCTGTTCACTTAAAGGGTTAGTTCACCCAAAAATTCTGTCATTAATTACTCACCCTCATGTCGTTCCACACCCATAAGACCTTCGTTCATCTTTGGAACACAAATTAAAGGGGTGGTTCATTGCGATTTCACTTTTTTAAATTTTAGTGTGTAATGTTGCTGCTTGAGCATAAACAGTATCTGCAAAAGTTATGTCTTTTAAAGTTATGGCAGTTTAATGCCTACAAAAACGACCGGTTTGGACTACAACAAGCTTCTTCCCGGGTTGGTGGCATCATAAACCCTGCAATTAACATAAACACTGCCCCCGTGGAACACGTGGGAAAAAGTGGGCAAGGCCATGTCGCGTGCATACAAGTCTTCTTCCTAGGGACGCTGGATTTCAGAAACAATGTTTAAAATGTATGTTTAATTCTGTTCCTGACAATTATTATGCTAATTTAGCTGTCTGTGCTGCACATTTTACGGAAGACAGCTTCCAGAATCTATGCTGGAAGTTCAATGCTGGATTTGCACAAAGGCTATTACTGAAAGATGGAGCAGTTCCCACTTTAAAAGCAGAAGCTGTTGTTTATGGGCCCCAATGTTTATGGTTTATTTTTTTATAAGGTTATATCGTTTCTGGGACGTAAACAAAGACCAACGTGGTTTGGCTTCGCTAGCCAGTTAGCTAAATTATATTTCATACTTCTCCAACAAACGCCTACAAACATCAACATACTTCTATGTAATCACACCAGCGAATTTCTGTTGGTGTTTGTTGGCGTTTCTGTTATTAGTGTACAGCATTGTTTCATTATGGCTTTTATGTTGCGTTTACCCACATGCACGTTCATGCTATAAATTAAACAATACATTTACAAAAATGCTAGTACTCAGTCATGTATTCAGCTACAGGAAAGCTTTAATCAGAACACTATGGGTCAGCAGTAACATTTATAAGTGACAGCATATCACTTTGACACAAATACAAACAAAAATACTAAACATTCATAAACGTCCATTAAAAGCCGTGCTTGCAGAGGTTCTGCTTGACCCTCTTCAACATTACTGCTATCTGGGTTTGATTCGGGCTCAAATTGATACGGCAATATTGATGCCATTATTTACATTTCCACCGAAGCAAAGACTGGACTTTGACCGAAGCACATACGACGTTTGCCCGTAATGGTAAGGGGCGTGGCGTTTCCGGACAACGTGAATCGTGACAACGTATTCCGGACAGCGAATCACAATACACAGGGCCAGCTAACCAATCTCAGTCCATTGTGTATTTCTGAGGGAGGGGCTTCATAGAACCAGGAACTCAACAGAGCGTTTTTAGGAGAAGGGAAACAGCGATGTAGAATAAAGGTACAGTATCTCACAGAAGTGAGTACACCCCTCACATTTTTGTAAATATTTTATTATATCTTTTCATGTGACAACACAGAAGAAATGACACTTTGCTACCATGTAAAGTAGTGAGTGTACAGCTTGTATAACAGTGTAAATTTGCTGTCCCCTCAAAATAACTCAACACACAGCCATTAATGTCTAAACTGCTGGCCACAAAAGTGAGTACACCTCTAAGTGAAAATGTCCAAACTGGGCCCAAAGTTTCAATATTTTGTGTGGCCACCATTATTTTCCAGCACTGCCTTAACCCTCTTGGACATGGAGTTCACCAGAGCTTCACAGGTTGCCACTGGAGTCCTCTTTCACTCCTCCATGACAACATCACAGAGCTGGTGGATGTTAGAGACCTTGCGCTCCTCCACATTCCATTTGAGGATGCCCCACAGATGCTCAGTAGGGTTTAGGTACCCTCAGCTTCTTTAGCAAGGCAGTGGTCGTCTTGGAGGTGTGTTTGGGGTCGTTATCATGTTGGAATACTGCCCTGTGGCCTAGTCTCCGAAGGGAGGGGATCATGCTCTGCTTCAGTATGTCACAGTACATGTTGGCATTCATGGTTCCCTCAGTAAACTGTAGCTCCCCAGTGCCGGCAGCACTCATGCAGCCTCAGACCATGACACCCCCACCACCATGCTTGACTGTAGACAAGACACACTTGTCTTTGTACTCCTTACCTGGCTGCCACCACACACGCTTGACACCATCTGAACCAAATAAGTTTATCTTGGTCTCATCAGACCACAGGGCATGGTTCCAGTAATCCATGTCCTTAATCTGCTTGTCTTCAGCAAACTGTTTGCGGCTTTCTTGTGCATCATCTTTAGAAGAGGCTTCCTTCTGGGACGACAGCCATGCAGACCAATTTGATACAGTGTGCGGCGTATGGTCTGAGCACTGACAGGCTGACCCCCCACCCCTTCAACCTCTGCAGCAATGCTGGCAGCACTCATGTCTATTTCCCAAACACATCCTCTGGATATGACGCTGAGCATGTGCACTCAACTTCTTTGGTCGACCATGGCGAGGCCTGCTCTGAGTGGAATCCGTCCTGTTAAACCGCTGTATGGTCTTGGCCACCGTGCTGCAGCTTAGTTTCAGGGTCTTGGCAATCTTCTTATAGCCTACGCCATCTTTATGTAGAGCAACAATTCTTTTTTTCAGATCCTCAGAGAGTTCTTTGCCATGAGGTGCCATGTTGAACTTCCAGTGACCAGTATGAGAGAGTGAGAGCGATAACACCAAATTTAACACACCTGCTCCCCATTCATACCCGAGACCTTGTAACACTAACGAGTCGCATGACACCGGGGAGAGAAAATGGCTAATTGGGCCCAATTTGGACATTTTTACTTAGGGGTGTACTCACTTTTGTGGCCAGCGGTTTAGACATTAATAGCTGTGTGTTGAGTTATTTGGAGGGGACAGCAAATTTACACTGTTATACAAGCTGTACACTCACTACTTTACATTGTAGCAAAGTGTAATTTCTTCAGTGTTGTCACATGAAAAGATATAATAAAATATTTACAAAAACGTGAGGGGTGTACTCACTTCTGTGAGATACTGTAAAACATATGAAAAATACAGCTTTTTTTTTTTTTTTAAACGAAGCATTAAGACATGTTAAACTGCGCCCCATAAACACGATCAAGCCTAGAAAGAAAACAGTGAACCACCCCTTTAAGATATTTTTCCTAAAATCTGATGGCTCAGTGAGGTCTGCATTGCCAGTAAGACAATTAACACTTTCAATGCCCAGAAAGCTACTAAAGACATATTTAAAACAGTTCATGTGACTATAGTGGTTAAACCTTAATATTATGAAGCGATGTTACACACAGACTGATATATTTCAAATGTTTTTTTTGTTTGTTTTTTTAATTTTGATGATTATAACTGAAAACTAAGGAAAATCCCAAATTCAGTATCTCAGAAAATTTGAATATTACTTAAGACCAATACAAAGAAAGGATTTTTAGAAATCTTGGCCAACTTAAAAGTATGGACATGAAAAGTATGAGCATGTACAGCACTCAATACTTAGTTGGGGCTCCTTTTGCCTGAATTACTGCAGCAATGCGGCGTGGCATGGAGTCGATCAGTCTGTGGCACTGCTCAGGTGTTATAAGAGCCCAGGTTTGTCTGATAGTGGCCTTTAGCTCTTCTGCATTGTTGGGTCTGGCATATTGCATCTTCCTCTTCACAATACCCCCTAGATTTTCTATGGGGTTAAAGGTCAGGTTTGCTGGCCAATTAAGAACAGGGATACCATGGTCCTTAAAACAGGTACTGGTAGCTTTGGCACTGTGTGCAGGTGCCAAGTCCTGTTGGAAAATGAAATCTGCATCTCCATAAAGTTGGTCAGCAGCAGGAAGCATGAAGTGCTCTAAAACTTCCTGGTATACGGCTGCGTTGAACTTGGACCTCAGAAAACACAGTGGACCAACACCAGCAGATGACATGGCACCCCAAACCATCACTGACTGTGGAAACTTTACACTGGACCTCAAGCAACGTGGATTGTGTGCCTCTCCTCTCTTCCTCCAGACTCTGGGACCCTGATTTCCAAAGGAAATGCAAAATTTACTTTCATCAGAGAACATAACTTTGGACCACTCAGCAGCAGTCCAGTCCTTTTTGTCTTTAGCCCAAGCGAGACGCTTCTGTTGTTCAAGAGTGGCTTGACACAAGGAATGCGACAGCTGAAACCCATGTCTTGCATACGTCTGTGCGTAGTGGTTCTTGAAGCACTGACTCAAGCTGCAGTCCACTCTTTGTGAATCTCCCCCACATTTTTGAATGGGTTTCGTTTCACAATCCTCTCCAAGGTGCGGTTATCCCTATTGCTTGTACACTTGTTTCTACCACATCTTTTCCTTCCCTTCGCCTCTCTATTAATGTGCTTGGACACAGAGCTCTGTGACCAGCCAGCCTCTTTTGCAATGACCTTTTGTGTCTTGCCCTCCTTGTGCAAGGTGTCAATGGTCGTCTTTTGGACAACTGTGAAGTCAGCAGTCTTCCCCATGATTGTGTAGCCTACAGAACTAAACTGAGAGACCATTTAAAGGCCTTTGCAGGTGTTTTGAGTTAACTGGCTGATTAGAGTGTGGCACCAGGTGTCTTCAATATTGAACCTTTTCACAATATTCTAACTTTCTGAGATACTGAATTTGTCAGTTATAATCATCAAAATTAAAAGAAATAAACATTTGAAGTATATCAGTCTGTGTGTAATGAATTAATATAATATACAAGTTTCACTTTTTGAATGGAATTAGTGAAATAAATCAACTTTTTGATGATATTCTAATTATATGACCAGCACCTGTATCAAACTGCAAAAGCCACGTGATTTCAGTAAACGAGGCTTTGTTATGTTGTTTTGAAATTGCAATAGTTCACCACTGAGGGGCATGACTTTGGCAGTTTGATACATGCTCCGAACCACTGATTCGAAACAAAAGATCCGTTAAGTTTCAAAGCTTCATGAAGCATGTGTGTTTTGAAATCAGCCATCACTAGATATTGTTGAATAAAATCATTATATTGTTTTTTTGGCACACAAAAAGTTTTTTTGTCACTTCATAACATTAAGGTTGAACCACTGTAGTCACATGAACTGTTTTAAATACATCTTTAGTAGCTTTCTGGGCATTGAAAGTGTTAATTATTTTGCTGGCAATGCAGGCCTCACTGAGCCATCAGATTTTATGAAAAATATCTTAATTTGTGTTCCAAAGGTGAACGAACATCTTGCAGGTGTGGAATGACATGAGGGTGAGTAATAAATGAGTAATACATTTTTGGGTGAACTAACCTTTTAATAATTCTTAAAAGACCATTTTTTTTAAATTAGAGTAAAGGACATTTAATAATCTAAGGAACACTTTTCCACTATAATAACCTTTTGTGGAATAGAAAAGTTTGACGGATGTTAAAGGTTTTTCATGGAACCATCGATGCCAATAAAGAACCTTTATTTTTACGTATAGATGCTTGTAAACCTATTGTAGGAGACTTCCAAAACAAAATTAGAAACCTTTAATTTAGTTTTTTATTGATTTTCTAACCATTTCAAGCCTTAAGTTCCATTTTGTTTTTATGGCAGCAGTTGGATCAGCGCAATGGATCAGAATGCGCATTTTCATTAAGGATGTGAATTTTGGGTGAAAATGGAACGTTTTTTACAATGATAAATTGGTGCAGTGATGATTGGTGCAACTCGATGCATGCACATATATTGAAATTGACAGTTTTATTGACAGTGTATATCCCGAGGTAAGGGCCGCTGACAACTGCAACTACATACACTCAACAGTTTGATTTTGCAGGACAGGACTATTTTAAAGCAGTATGTCAGCATGTAGTATTCAGAACACAAGGTGCATGTGAAGAATTGTGCTGTTTTTAAAAGGGATTATTGCTCTAATCTAATGTGTACTGATGACTGTTACGTTTTCTACAAGGAATAACAGAACACTATGTACTAGCAAACATGTGTTACGTGGAAATAAACATTTAATAACAAAACATGAATCGCAAATTCTGAAAAACCATTAACAAAATCTCTTACAAATCTGTGTTCCTTGTCTGATATTGTCATATTAGGTGGGTCGTTCTTTTTTGTGGGTCAAAGATCAAAGCCAGCACTGCAAAGAAATAACTTTTTATTCAACTTTTTTAATCTGGTAATTTTTTTTTATTTTTTTTTTTAAACATCCTTAAAATGTTTTATTGTTATTTTTAATGTCTTTCTTGATTCATTATGACAAAATGTACACCATTTTGAATTATATTATATATAATTTAAAATTACTTCCAAAATGTAATACATTATATATTACTAGTTACTGTCATTTGAAAGTAATTAGTTACATTACAATATTACTGTCTCTGAATTGTAATGCGTAATGAAATGTAATTCAAGTGCTGTTTCTAGAAAGTTCCATCAGTGCTGCACATAGATTGCAATATTGCACTTGACTATTATGTTCTTGTCCTTTTCTCTGAAAATAATGGGAGTATATGTTCATCTCACAAATGTAGAATCCGTCATCCGATGCAGTCATCTCAACAATCGAATTCCAGCAGCAGGAAACAGACATACTATTTTACCTGCAGATTTTTTTTTCCTGGTACTGGAATGTCTTGTGGTGTTGGTAAAAAATAAAACAAACACCACTTAATTTCTGGTTAAAATGCGAGATTGTAACAAGTATAATATTACCCACATTTTATTACTAACGTGTTATATTACTGCGTTACAGCAAAAATAATATATTACTGTAATATAATTACTTTTGTAATGCGTTACTCCCAACACTGATGATTTATATATAATTTATAATTTTTAGAAAATATGTCCTGAATTTAAACATTTTTCTTGACCGAATGGCAATTTTTTAAAGCACAAATCTAAAAAAAAAAAATGCAGTGAGGTTTATGCTTAAAAACAATAAACTTTATTCAAGATAAGTCTTGAAATCATACAATGTTGCCTCTCAGTTAAAAGTCTTGTTTTCAGGATGTTATCTTTATTAACAACAGCAAAAGTACTGATTTCCTATTCTGTAATGCAATGGCTGAATTGGTCAGTGTTATGGAAGCATATGTGTGCGTGCGTTTGTGGGTCGGTGTGATTGAGTAGATTAGGATCTCCATTACCGAACACACGGTGTGACGTTTGCCGGGGGGGATTGCTGTTTATTTAACCCAATTAAAGGATTAGCTTGTCTACGCACTAGCCATCGATAACACTCACACCGGAAACCAGGGAGCAATTATGGGTTTAGAACAAAGAGCACGTCCAGTGACCACAGCAGAGCCTCTCTGACTAGCCACATCACATAATATGTTTGAGTTACCTTTAGTTTTGTTTATTTACAGATTTACTTATTATCA
This sequence comes from Elopichthys bambusa, assembly GCA_037101425.1. NCBI lineage: Eukaryota > Metazoa > Chordata > Actinopteri > Cypriniformes > Xenocyprididae > Elopichthys > Elopichthys bambusa. Next base: position 26,319,891 of record CM074439.1, read on the forward strand.
AAATATGAATCAAGACATTAAGCATGACCCAGCTAACAAACATATTTTCTTAGAACATTTTGCCAATGTTCGTATTAAAGGGTTAGTTCACCCAAAAATGAAAATAATGTCATTTATTACTCACCCTCATGTCGTTCTACACCCGAAAGACCTTTATTCGTCTTCGGAACGCAAATTAAGATATTTTTGATGAAATCCGATGGCTCAGTGAGGACTCTATTGCCAGCAATGTCACCGAACTTCTCAAGATCCAGAAAGCTACTAAAGACATATTTAAAACAGTTCATGTGAGTACAGTGGTTCTACCTTAATTACCGATTTCAAAACACTGCTTTGAAGCTTTACAAATCTTTTGTTTCAAATAAGTTGTTCGGAGCACCAAAGTCACGTGATTTCAGCAGTTTGGTACGTGATCCGAATCACTGATTCAAAACAAAAGATTTGTAAAGCTTCGAAGCAGTGTTTTGAAATCAGGCATCACTAGATGTTGAAAAGTATTCTCGTCGCTTTATAATATTAAGGTTGAACCACTTTACTCGCATGAACTGTTTTAAATAAGTTTTGAGTACCTTTCTGGATTTTGAGAGGTTTGGTGACATTGCTGGCAATAGAGTCCTCACTGAGCCATTGGATTTCATTAAAAATATCTTAATTTGTGTTCTGAAGATGAACGAAGATCTTATGGGTGTGGAATAGGGATGTAACGATTCACTCAACTCACAATGCGATACGATTCACAATACTTGTTTCACGATACGATTTTCTCACTATTTTTTTTTTTTTTTACAAAATTACATTTAAGACAAATTAGAAATAATAAAATAATACTTTTTCATTTATAAGACAAAATGCTGCATATTTCTTTGTGAAACTGAAATATATTGGGTCAACTAAGTTTACATTTTAGAACTAATCTCAAAAAAGTCCCTCCAATTAGATCTTCCAATGCTGTTTTCTCTGGAGGAGGTTTGTTTCGGCTCAGCTCCTGCTGTGTCTGTCTGATCAAGAGGCTGCAGATATAAGAAGTAAAATCTAAGTACAACAGTAACAGAGGTTTCACATCGCTATAAAGGCAAGATTTTAATATTTTCTATAATTTGTATCTTTACACTTTCAAGAATTTCTTTTGAACACATTTAGAAAAATATGCTATAATAATTTACATGTTATTAAAAAATCCAGTAACATTTTACAGTAAGGTGTCATGTTAACATTATATTACATAACATGAACTAACAATGAGCAATACATATGCTGCAGTATTTATTAATCTTAATGTTAGTTAATAAAAATCCAGCTGTTCATTGTTTGTTCATGTTAGTTCACAGTGAATTCACTAATGTTAACAAGATTTTTCAATAATGTATTAGTAAATGTTGAAATTAACAATAACAAAGATTAATAAATGCTAAAGAGTTGTTCATTCTTCGTTCATGTTAACTAAAGTAGTTAACTAATGAACCTTATTGTAAAGCGTTGCCAAAACTCTATGTACACATTTAGCAAGAGTACAGAAAATACAATACCTGCACAAGTACAGCTTTCTCCTTCAGTCTGTGGAAAACTTGCATCCTTTCGCGAGTGTTAGATGAGGCAGACCAGAATAACTTTCTATGACGGAAAATGACCATCTCTTTTGCCATGAAAACACAGATCTTGCATTTGTCGCCGACTGCTATTAGTGTGTATTAATGTGTTATTAGTGTATATTAACATCTTGCAGTATCTGCACCTTAACGCTTTCATTACTTGTAATACATTACTTGTTACTTCAAAAAGTAATCTGATTACGTAATGCACTTTACTTCTAATACATTACTTTACTTGTTACTCCAGAAAAGTAATCTGATTATGTAATGCATGTTATTTGTAATGTTTTGTTACATCAAAAATAATCTGATCACATAATGCACATTACTTCTTTGTAAATGCCGCCAATCCTGCATTTGAATGAGGATGGGTCACGCGATGCGATAAGATTCCAGCGACAAGCAATTTGACTGTCCACACTAGATAAAATCAATCAAAAATCACAGCCAATCAGAAAAGAGTGTGGGCGGGCTCTCTCGGCAAGAGCACAGCAGACACAATGTAATGGGCAAGTACTTAGTAAAATTCATAAATATTACACAATTTAAACATTATTTAAAGTACATACGGAGTGATTGAACCAATCTTTGTCATAGAATGCATTAAGTTGACAGTTTGAACGTTCTCGTGCCCATTTATTTATTTTCAAGATCTGAGTGAATTAGCCAGTGTTGTTTTCATTACAACGGCTGGTTAGGACAAAAACTTCGATTAACATGGAAAAGATACCTTTTATCACTTGTCGCGGCGTCGCATCGCGTCTGGTTAGGACACGGTGTTAACATCAGCGCTGCTGCGCTTGACGCTCGGCTGGTAAAGCGCGTCACAGTAATCAGTTTCAGCGACAGCGCCCCTGCGATTTAAAATGTGTATCGCGATTCATTTAGCATCTCAACCAACTTGAATCGTCACGTATTTTCATCGATTTTCAACCGACTCGCGGTGCATCATTACATCCCTAGAGTGTGGAACCATATGAGGGTGAGTAATAAATGACATTATTTTCATTTTTGGGTGAACTAACCCTTTAAGTTATAACTATAAATAGAAACGTTATTTATGAATGTTCTCTGAACAGTTTGTTAATGTTTTAACTTGTTTAATAATTTTATCATCATTTCAGTATTTTATTATGTAATTAAACATTCTTTAAGTAGAATAGATATATGTAATGTAATGATCAAATTCGATTGTTATAAAAAATGTTCAAAAATTGCATTTCAATTTTAGTTAACATACTTGAATAAATCCATTTTTGAAAATAAGAATGTGCATTAAAAAATAATGGGTCTCATTCACTAATAGTTGCGTAGATTATTTCGTATTTGTACTTCCCATGAAAAATCTCCGCCTAATTCACAATATGTTTGTACGCACATGAATTTGTTCTTAACATCATTCTGATGTTAGTGAATTTGAAGTATTCCAAATGAGCGGCCATGTGCACGATCAGTAATTTGCATTAGGGATGCACCGATACCATTTTTTAAGGACCAAATACGAGTACTGATACTTTTTTCTAGTACTCGCCGATACCAATGCCTATACATTTATTAATTTCTCTCTCTCTCTTTTTTTGGTGATGTTGCAGTTTTTTTTCAAGCACAGCACAGTGAGACTAATGAAAGACAGCTTCTTTATTATTACTCTAATGAAAAAAGTAATAATTTTTATGTGCTTGTCACAAACTTAAAGGACAAAAATTTCACAGTGTCCAATAACCTTCAAAGGGCATAAGTACCAATATATATAATTGTTGTTATATAAAAAGAAATTTACAAACAAATTACAAACAATACAACAAATACTATAGAGATACAAATTAAATAAACTTGTTTTTCAGATACAGTAGGTTTATTTACCATGTATACATTTATTTAACATATTTTGTTGTTTTATTAACATTAATGACAAATATAGGCTACAGTCCCTTTAAGACCGAATCCACTGATACTGACACATATCCTGTTTTCACCCAAATGTTTACGTCCATAACTGACTGTATTTATGTTAGATACACCACACGATGGACATTTTGACAACTATGTCTGCATTTGACCATTCAGGCATGAGGAGAACTGATCGCGTGCTGTCTGAGAGAACTGGGATCGCGCAAGAAAGAGAGAGAAAGAGAGAGAGAGAGCGAGAAGGAGCACTTCTGGTCCGTGTCATTCAGCGTGTTTCCGCCTTCACTAATCGATAATGAATTGTGCTTAAAAGCATGCAGTTCGCAATGTGTGTGTTTTCATCATTAATTTGAAGTATTTCCACACCCCTGAGGCTGACACTGTTTCTGCTGCTGCCGCTGGTGTCTCTGTGCTCTGTCAGTTACGTCACGTGAGGTATCGGTCTTTGGTATCGAGGGTATTTTTACAAGTACGAGTACAAGTCTATGAGCTTGGTATCGGGCCGATACCGATACTGGCACCCCTAATTTGTATAAAACATGCCCAAACCATGTCCATATAAGGGCTTTCCGCACACACACTTTCCTTCTAGTCCTTCGTCACTCGTGTCAAACTTGCAGCTGTTTGCAGACGTGCTGTTGCCCGATCCTTGAGCAATGCCAATAATTTTATTATATAATTTTATATATGGATTATATAATACAATTAATGCAACATACTTCAATATAATTATAGTTGTGTTAGGATAAAATATATCTTAACACGATTATAAGGCCGTATACAAAGTAAGTGCTGTTTGCGAATGTGTGGTTTCAGTTGTTCCTATGTTTTTTCTTAAATTCAGAATACATTTTATTATCAAATTTTTTGATGAATCTTGATTTGTTCGTAAAATCGTTCGCATAATTTGTGCGTACGCATGCCTGGTGAATGAGACCCATTGCTTTTCTCTTTTCTCATTCTTAGTGGGGTTATTTTTTCTTATTTTTTGTAAATGTCTTTAGCCCTTGTCATCTCTCTGTCCGTCCTCTCAGTTTTTCCACTGCTTGTTTTGAACCGATACTCAATGACACATGCTGAAGTTAATTTATTTTCTGTCTGGTTTTAATTTGAGAGTCACATTGTTTTATATCACACAAGACCACGACCAAAACCCACAATACAAATTCAGTGACATCACCGGCCATGTAAACACACACACAAACAGAGACATGTGCGAAACCAAATACTTTATTTATACTATAAACATACATTTGCACAGAATCCTTGTTGTGAGGACAATGAACTATGCTGCCTTTTTGAATTTGTATAATGAATTGCCATGAATGAGATGCTGTGAAGCAGTTCAACTGTCCCATCACCCACCTCCTCGTGTATATCATTTCAGACTTTCACTCTAATTCTTCAACAAAATATATTCATAACCCTCTGAAGTCCCACCGGCTGGCAAATCTTTCACAGAAGTCATTTCCTTGCATGCAGTGAAGTAACTTACAATCCCACATGCAGCTATTTGCATACATTTCCAGAAACTAATTTGTCTTCGAATGTCACGCTGAATCAAATAAGAATAATTTCTCTTGAAATCATCAATCTTACCCAAATGCTGCTGCTAAACAAAAGTTATGTGTGATAAATGAGAACATTGTGAACATTAACAGTCACACAAGCGCTAATGACTTTTATCCTGTGGTAAAATTTATGCTAGCAAACTGTTTACCAAAAAAAAAAAAAAGAACAATAAACAGTAGCCCGCTGAGGAAAAAAGGAACTATGCAAGAATGAGCATGGATTTATGGGATATCGTAACACCCATCCTGGAGTTTATAGTTTTCGAAGTGTAACACTCTGTGCTCTCATTAAAGGGCAACATGCTAAAAATTCATTGAAATGACTTAACATTAATGCCTGAAGTGCTCTTGGCCCATTCCTGGATTAATAAATGAAAGACTGAATACATCAGGGGCACCAACAGGGCAGGAATGTCATTCCAGGTCTTTGAACAGTGTGCCCTATGGTTTCAGATTAAAAGGAGGACCCAAAGCATGAAGGTTTGGCGTATCGTCCTCACAGCCACATCATCTAACATGTGTAAGAAACTACGTTTAATACGTGATCTCAATTCAAGTTCGAGGGCAACTCAATCTGATACAACATGACCGTTTATGGTTACGTTTTTAGCTTTCGGCTCTCTGCAGGTGCTCTCAAGTGTTTTACAGTGGGGTAAAAGTCCTTCCTGTGTAAATACTGAAGTGCACCTCAGGCCATAAACACATGGAATATATCATTCGATTGAGATTGCACTGGAATTTTCTTCTCAGTCAACCACCCTTATCGCAGTTGACAACGTGCTCACAAACACACACGTTGGGTTCACCTATAGATGCACGTAGGCATTTGGATTTGCACAGGACATTGATCATGCCCTTTGAATTTTCCTTCCTTGATTGTGTGAATCAGGAATTTGTCAGTATAGACATGCAGTGGTGACCACACATACACATGAATGAATACCTTTACATATTTGGATTTGTGCCCCTATTGACTTGTAATAAAAGGGGGGTTGGTTTTCCATAATGTGACCCAGCTGTTCTATATTTGTCGCAGCAAACCAGACTGCCAGGAGCCGGTAACGAGCTGGACTTAATTAATATCCAACACCCCTGTGGCCTGAACCTCGACCTGCTTGTTCTCTCTTTCATTCTCTCTCCTGCTGAGCATTCTCCACATGCAGTAAAATAATGAATGCAAAAATGAGAGTAATAGAGCTTTTAATGTGAATCTTTAAATGAGGAACTCCGCACACAAATGATCTTTGGAAACCCTGCTGCAAATCATCTTCGCAAAATCCTGCTGCTAAACACAGTGGAAGCCAAAGGTCTACAAGGAGAATTGGGGTTTAAACATTCAAAATATAATCTAAACTTGGAAATATACTGAAAGTTTTAAAATAATTAAACAACAAACAAACAAAATGAGAAGGAAAAGTACTTTTAGGGAATAAATATTTGGAAAAAAAATTGGATTATTTTAATACAAAATTTTAAACTAATTCTCTTTTACACAGACTAAACAAGAGCCTACTTACTCAAGAAAATTTTGGCGACATTTCATTCATGTATTTTTATGAAATACTACTGACTAACGTATAATGTGTATTTTTAACTACACGTGTACAGTAAATTCACTCCCAGTTAGTATGTTTTTGATGTACTAAAAACAAACGGCTCAAAAGAATTATTAGGTTAGGAGTCGGACGGACTCCACTGGTTGCACTGTGTGTTTGATTGACTAAAAAGAACCGACTCAAAAGAAGCATTTGTTCTGTAATCGGACTACATTGGTTGTGCTGTGTGTTTTGCACTGTAGATAAAGGAAGGTCACATTAGACTTTAAGCAGATAGATTTTCTTTGGACACTGTAATGTCTTTTTTGTTGAACAAAAATTGAGCATACAAGAAATAATAATAAATCCGATATGTAAAAAGCTGCAAAGCTGCAAACCTGCACCTTGAAAGTTTGTGTTCTTTTGATTTATAAAATGGTTAGTTCCTGTCTTTGATTCTGATTGGTCAATAGTTGTGTTTTATTCACGATAAAACATGGCTATGACCGCTTCACCCAATGGTTCTGTGTATCACTACACAACATCTTTAGCAACCACTCTTAGCAACGTAAACTGTATGTTCTCAATTGATATTGTTCATTGAAGCTTACTGTATTATGTAGAAGAGTATTGTGAGAAAGAGATCGAGTGATCGAGTTTATTGCCTGCCTTCAGATTTAGCATTTTCCTTCAGGTCAGTCCTATGTTCATAATAAAAAAACAGTTTAAATGTCCGATGTATTATCTTGTCCTTTTAACAGTTAAGGGGTCTTCCCGTGACTGACAGCGCTAGTCAAAGCATTTGTGGTGCACTATACACAAAATCTGATTGTTTCATGTATATTGTTTTTGTAACTAATCTTTGTGTTTGTGTGTTAAAATGCTTTGAGACTGAGTTATAATTCTGTAGGGATTGGGTGGAGATCTGGGTTGGACTGACAGGAGGAGACACTGATTCATTATTGTGCAGGACTATGAAATCAGGGCCAGTGTTGGTGATCTGTGATTTGTATATTCAGGCCAGAATAGGGTGTGCTGGACATTTGGCAGGCCAGACAGAGGATTACGCACAGAGAATCGAAGCATTTCTGAATGATAAGCTCATGTTGGGGTCAGAAGTGTGTTTGGGATAAAACGTGGCACGGCTAGAAGTGCTTGCTCTAGGGTATGAATGAGTGTCAGGCAGGTCAGGAGAGGGTATGTTTGGATGCGTGTGTGGTCACAGATAAAGTCAGTCTGGGCGGTCAGGAGAGGGTATGTTTGGGTCTGTGTGCAAGTGGTCACAGATTTGTCTGAGCTTAAATCAATGTGTGTGTCTGAACAGAGTTGGGTCATGTGATCTTGATTAAGTTTCTACAGAAGTGTGTGATTCTGTTGTGGTGGTTGGTTCAATCATTGCTGAGTGTGACCTAGTTGCTCCAGGCATATTAAGCTACAGTGATCTCTGATGACTTATTCAGTGCTTATTCACACAGTGTAATCTGCATATATACTGGAGTAAACAGCAGTGACTGAGCCCAAAGACCTGAACTGAATCCACATATGAAGCTCTGATGCAGTCATCTAAAACCCAATACCAGAAAAGTTGGGACTTTTTGTAAAACGTAATAAAATCAAGAATCTGTTATTTGTTAATTCTCTTAAACCTTTATTTGACTGGCAAAAGTACAAAGAAAAAAAATTCTCTGTTTTCAGTGGCCAAATTAATTGCATTTTGTAAATGATGGCTGCAACACACTCCAAAAAAGCTGTGACAGAGGCAAAATAAAAGTGAAAAGATTACAGAATATCCAAGTTGAACTGTTTTGATACAATATCATGTCTGGGTATAAAAGAAACATCCACCAAAGACTCAGTCTTCGCGAGCAAAGATGGGTCATTGCTTACCACTTTGTACCAAATTTCATGAGAGAATTGTCAAACAATTCAAAAATCACATTTCTCAATGCAAGATTGCAAAGTATTTAGGTCTTTCACCATCTACCATACATAATATTTTGAAAAGATTCAGGGAATCCAGAGAAATCTCAGTCTGTGTAGGGCAAGACAGGAAACTTCAGTTGAGTGTGGAGGACCTTCGAGTCCTCAGATGGCATTGCATGAGAAACCATCATGCTACTGTGTTAAAAAAATAGCCACATGGGCTCGGGAGTACTTTGGAAAACCATTGTCACTTTACACAGTCTGCTGTTACATCAAGAAATGCAGAGCTATACATCAATTCTATGCAGAGAAGCTGCCAAGTTCTCTGTGTCCGAGCTCATCTCAAATGGTTCAAAGGACAGTGGAAATGTACGCTGTGGTCAGATGAGTCCACGTTTTAGCTTGTTTTGGGGAAAAACAGACACTGAGTTCTCAGTCCCAAAGGCAAGACAATGCCAGACCATGCATGTGCTATAACAGAGTTGTTTCTTAGACACTCTACACTGTAAAGTGGATGTGCTTGACTGTCTGCCTGCAGTCCAGATCTATATCTTATTGAAAATATGTGGCCCATCATGAAAATGAGAATCAGACAACGATGACCACAGACTGTTGAGCAGCTGACTTGTATTAGGCGAGATTGGGTAAAAATTCCACTTGCAAAACTGCAACAATTAGTATCCTTAATTCCCAAATGATTAAAAAGTGTAATTAAAAGGAAAAGTGATGTGAAAGTGTGATGTGAAGTGATTGGTTGATTTCAGATTCTTGATTTTATTGCATTTTACAAATGTCCGAATGGGTTGTCAAATGGATATTGGGTTGTACTTGAATTAATTTTTGTAGAAGCTAACTATCAATGACTAGATTTATTTTAAGATTTTCATTTGTGATAATATTTTAGATGGTTGCCAGGGCATTGCTAAGTGATTGTTTAGGTATTTTTAGTAAATTGCTATACGATGAATGTAACAAAACTCATTCCAGATCAGGTGGCTCTCATTAACAGATTTACTACTGTAATAATGCTCAGAATAAACAGCAGATACAGGCGCAGTAAATGCCTGTTAAGGTGGAAGGGGTGGTCAAGCTAAACAAACTCAATAGAAAGAGAGAGAGAGAGTGGAAATAAATCAGCCTTGGTAGTGGAGGAGTAATAGGATATGAATGAATGTAAATCAGAAATACAGAGGAGTGACATAATGAAAAGTTGAAGGAGTGTATGAGTCAGTGAGAGCGAGCAAGAGGCCTCTTGGTACTGCCACAAAGTCCAGCCACACATAAGAGGACTGTAATTAGGACCATCCCAGAATAGAGGAAACACTGGAAGGGAAGAAAAGGGAGGTAAATGAAAGCGAAAACATGTCACAGTACATCTCCAGCAGCACACAAAACTACAACCTGGAAAACAAGCAAGAAACCTCTGAATTTTTTATTTATTTTGCATTGTGTGCCATATACTAATCATATTCCTCATTCAAATGGGTAGTTAAAATAATTTTTTAGATAGTTGACATATCCAGAAATGTAACATGCTGTGCTTCATCTTAAACCATTTTAAACAGCAATTTGCTACATGAAATATTTTTAAAAATCACCACAAAACAATTTAAAAAACAGCAAAGGCAAAGAAATGGTGGTCATTTAAAGGACCAGAGATATAGATTCATATATATTTCAAATTTTGATGTTGTATTAGAATAACAGAAAAGTAAAATCCGGATGACATGACACAAGAACACAATGGAGGCAAACTGGATCATTAGTTTATAACAATTTTTGTTTTGTAAATATACATCAAATTATGTTTAGTTTTACGTCTGCTTCTCTCGCAAGCAAAAAGTGAAAAGTGCAACTTTATTTGTCACGTAAATGCATCCAGATGTTTGTTACATTTGCTCAGTACATGTTCCGCATTTGAAGACTAAGGGGGGAATTCACTAAGAACAAACTGTGCCCACTGAAATTCATGTTTATTTGCACATGCTGTCTGCATTAATTTGGCATCTGTTTTACTGAAGAAATTATGCATTAAAATTTTCAAAAAATTGAGTGTCCTACGGTCTTTAGTGTCCTTGTTAGCACGGCTGCCTCCCATGCCGGTGACGCTGGTTCGAATCCATCCAGAGTGGGTGCGAGTAGAACCAGTTACATAGGTATATCCCCAGCTAACAGAGAACGCAAAGCTAATAGCTAACATTCTGGCAAGGTTCTCTCAAAGTAATAAACAATCTTCCAGTGATGTTAACAGAATGTTGGCTAAAAAATATTGAATAATTTCCTCAAAACATTAGCACAAAAACATTATTTATACATTTATGGAACATTTTTTTTCCTGAAACATTCCTGAAGTTGGATGTTCATTAAAAGTTTTTTTAAATGTTACTACTTGTTTCAGAATGTTCAGACAACATGCAAAAGTAACATTCCCATAATTGCAAAATTGTAAAAAGGAATGTTCCCTTAATGTTCGCATAACCAAAAAAAAAAAAAAGAAGAAAAAAAAAAAGACAACTCAATGTTTATTATCATTTTTGTATGCAAAATACACAGTGACATACAAATTTACAGTTTGTATACTGTAAATAACCTCTCAAAGGAAAACACTGAGGAAGAATATCAGCTAGAGTAATGACATCACCTGTAACACTCAACAGTACAAACAAGTCACGTAATTTCTCTCCATAACTGTATAAAGGTTGTCACAACCTCTGTTTACCTAGAGTGACTAAACGCTGGAATACCCTCCATAAATAGAGCATAGCAACTAAAATGCTGTCAAAGGGGAAAGCCTTGCATACAATGCAATGTTAGCAACGTGACAATATTTTGAGCACGGGGAGCGTCATATCTCTCTGCTTAAGCAACAAGTTCAATGATTTCTACAAGTCTTTTGTTTATGGGCCATTCATCAGTCACATGATGGACCTTTTAAAATACTCTAATCGTCTATGTGTATGAAATGTTTTTATGAGCAATATAGGATTCCATCTCTCACATTTCCAATCACGCTTTCATTTCAAAAGAGGTAAACATACAGTAAGCCTTCATGGTTTGTGGGTTGTTTTGTCAAATTCCACTAGTGACTCATAACTGATGTTGATTGCGAAGCTTCACAGATTTATAGTAGGTAGACAATATTTCATTCTCAGACCTGAGTCAATGTTGCTAGATCATTTTATCTCCTTACGAGAGGTCAAGTGTGTTTTCACTTCTCAGAACTCTTGTTAAAAGTAAATAAAACTTTTATTCAAGTTGCACATCTCTCCCTCCACAGTAGTTTCTCTGTTTCCCAGAGTCTTTTGAAGGGTGGTGTGATGTTTGTGAACTCTTTGCGATCTGACATCACTGACATTGCAAAGGAGTGTGTGTGTGTGTGTGTGTGTGTGTTTAACAATCAGACAATCAGCCACTGTGACTGTGAGAACTCAAGGGCAAAAACACAGAGATGTATGGATGAATGAAAGGGGGCCGGTTGGGAGGAAAAACAGCTGTCAGAGTGAACAAGTGTGTCTGTCCCTTTGAGGAAATGTGAATGATATGAAACTGATTAAAAAGGAAATAACTCTGCCCTACTTTGAATATGCTGTATGAGGGGGGTCTGATGGTTGAGATTATAAAGTATGTCCCAGTGACTGAGCATATATAAGCTGTTATCTGCTCTCTTTTATTTTGTGTGACCCTGATCTGTCATTTTAATATTTGTGTCATACACAAAATGTAATGCGAAAAGCAAATAAGAAAGAAAAAAAAACCATACACAATACTGAGAACCCTGTGATCTGAACCTTGACCTTAACTCCCTCCCATCTCTGTTTTTCTGCTGAACTGCCTATCTCTGTAACATGCTCTGTCTCCTCTCTGAATGGATTGAATATGTTCTTTTAAAGCAATGTTATATAAGTGCTGTTTTTGTTTGTTGGTTGGTTCGGCTGGTTGGGTCACAGTGAGAGGACTGAACTCTTCAAAATCTTTGACCATGTATCTCTTATAAGAAATGTTCAAATTAAATTCTGAAAGGTTTAAAATCTGTCTGGTGGTAAATTGCGGGAACATTTAAGGTTTGGGTTTGGAACATGCTTTGTGAGACCCCATTCTGAGTCCTCTGATACATGCATTTTTATAATAGTAAATCCCTAATTGGCAAATCTAATGTCAGCTTTCCCCTGATTCGTGGTGGTATGAGAACTGTTTCAGACTAAAGATAATTAGGTGTTTCTTCAACTATGGGAATTTCTAGCCCTGTGGACTAGAAAATAAACTCACAAACACACTTTTCACTCTGACTAGTTTATTTAATTTGTCCATTATTATGTCTACACATGCATCTGTGGTTTTTTTCAGCACATTTCACCACAGTGTAATTTCCACCACATCTCAAATGACGGAAATGGCAGTGATGGAAATTATATTTTTGGAATAAAATGGCCAACTCCTTTGTCTTGCTATAGCATTTTATGTATCCTAAATACACACATTTTATATTTTCAAACCTTTTGCATAATAAAATACTGCATAATTGGAAATACACACAATAAATATTCTGCTCACATTTATTTAGATTTTTCCTTTTCTTTACACATCACATGCCGCACATTTTCTCCTTGGTAAACTAGTAATCAACTTTTGAATACTTTCCAACTTTATTAGTGGCAAAATTGTTGTGATGGAAATGACAGCTGTGGGTCATAATTTGTGTAAAATGTATATAAATGATTTTGTACCCACACAATAAGTAAAAATGGTTTATGATTATTTAAAGGCACAATATGTAAGATTTTTGGATTAAAATATCCAAAAACCACTAGAACAGTATATTTCAGTATATTTTGTTGTAAATATATACTATATTTTGTTGACTTGTGCACTTACATTATCCCAGATGTTTCCAAAAATGTTTAAAAGCAGATCAATTTTATATTAATATGACATTCTAATATCGAGCTATCTTACTGCAGTGTGCAACAAGTGTCTTATAGCAGCCACCGAGCGAACGCACAGATTAACGTTATAACATAATTTTCAACACACTCAAATGTATCTAATATGATAGATAAACAGTCCTGCATTTCCCCACATACGCATGACCGGAAGAAGCGGAAGCGGCGACTATAAAAGTGGCGTAATAAAAGTTCCGCTGCTCTCCTGCCATGTGTTGCGTTCGTCTCTCATTAGCAATCGCTCCAGCAGTCCTGCTCTGCTTCATACTACAGTAATGTTAACAATATCATACATGAACATGATTACTGCCCGAGTCCCATCCCAATTCTTTTCCCCTGGCTGTGAGGTGACGACGACATCTCCCATGATTCCGTGCTCAATCTCGGCTTCATCAAGCTATGCCTTTGTTTTGAATAGGTGACCTCTAGCGGCAAAAAATCACATATTGTGGCTTTAACTCACATTTTTGATCAGCATAATTTTAAATAAATCATATTTTAAGATTGAAAACTGGGACAAGGCTATAACATTAATTTTTGAACTGTATAGTCAGGGCTTGACATTAATACCCGTCAAAATGCGGGTGGATTTCAGCAGGGGCGTGTAATGCAGTCACTCCTACTAGCCACTTTGGCGGGTTGAATTTTATAAATAACAGGCTATATACATTTTTAAATTGTAGTCTTTTTAAAAGGCATTAGAAACAATAAACTATGTGCAAAAATATGATTTTTTCAAAACATATCAATACTGAAATATCTGAAACGCTTCCAATACTCATTTTCTGCAGAATAGATATATATAAGATACCAGCTGCACTTTCTTGCTCTCTCATCTCTCCGACAGCAAGTTGGCACACAAACCCACCTCCCCTCACTCACTAATTTGTTCCGGATGAATATTGCTGGTGTTACAGGACTTGAACTTTGGCATGGGATTGTGCGTACGGCGCATAATTTTACTCATTCCCACAGATTGAACATAAAACCACCTCTCTACTAAATTGAGTTCTTTTTTGCTGCTTATTGCATTTAAACAGTCAAATACGCACAATATAATGTCAAAATGCTAGTCTTGGCGAGTATGTTTTAAGTGAATATAAACAGTTGAGAAATAAAACACGTGTAATGGATCCGTGCGTCAGATCTAAAAGTGACAGCAACCTAATATACCTGCTGCAAAATTATGAGATAATATTAAAAATATCTATATGGCCGTTTTTCCCCATGGTATCGATGTCAAAATTGTGGCCAGTGAAAATGCTGAGAGGCTAGTAACTTTGCAAAAACCACTAGCCACAGTTGCTGGTGAGCAAAAAAAGTTAATCTCAAGCCCTGTGTATAGTGTATATTATATACACTATACCCCCCATTGGGTGTTTTCTTCTATTAATAGAAGAAAACACAAATAATCAACATTAATCTCTGCTTTTCTTGTCTTATTTCATAGAAGCCATGTTTGGTCATTTAATTGTTATTCTAATCTTTCAGTAATGTGTCGGTAGGTGTGAGACAGCGCATTTGTTGTTCTTGTGCTGTCCTTACATGACTCACTGCTTCAGATGGAGAGTAAACAGACTCTTAATTCACGCCCACTTGGCTGGATTTGAGCACTGAAGGTCCGTGTTTACTAACGTGAAGGAACAGGTTCAATCAGTACTTAATTCCAAAGACGCATCTAAGGGTCATCAGGGGCAAGCCTGCGATGCATGGAAGTATAGCAGCAATGAAGGCCATGGGATTGACATTCTGTCCACAAAATGCCCAAATCTTAAAATCTCTGCAAAACCCTCCAGAAGGTCATTTCGGTTTGTGGCAGCTCATCCAGACCTCATTTAGCCCCAATCATGCAAACCTGCATCTGCATCACTCATGATCAACTACAGGCATTGGTCATTCAGTGTCACATAAGGACAGACTGACCACTACTTTGAGCTGATTTACTGACCTTCAGGAGATTAGTGGGCGAATCAGAACGCACTACTAAATGAATTAGCAGGGAATAGTGATTGACTGAAAGTGTATAAATACACACACTCTCACATACATCTGCTAGAAAAAGACACATGAGATGTGCCAGCTTTAAATCTGCACCTCACTAAGTTGTTTTTGTTAGGGGGCTTTAATGATTGTGCAATGGAATGATCTTTTATTTTCAGCAAAGTCAGGCCATCACATTCGTCCCAAACTGACCCAAAGAAATATTGTGATAGAAAATAACCTTTAGCCCCTGTAAACCTCAGCAATCAAGAATCACTGTTCCTTACAAAAGCTGGGTAGATCAAATATTCTTCTTTTTTTTGTGCAATGTTCTTTTTCAGTTCAAGGAAAAAGTGCGATTTTGAACATATGCGTCCTTCTGAAGAAAGGGAAAATCAGGAGAAGAGAGGGCGCAGTTGGATATTTATTGTGGTCTTTTGTTGCAATCCACAGCAATCTCACAGATCTGAATAATAGACTGTGTAGTTATTTCCAGATGGCCACAATGCGTCATTTAAAGTGAAGAGAAACCTGTTGAAAATCTGTCAGGGAGGAAAAGAAATATGTTCACCATCCTGAACACTAATCAGAGGACATGTTTCTGCACTGATAGAACCAGAAATCTGTTCCTGTATCTTGAAGCAACTGATATTGACTGTTTTTTTTTAGGCCTACTTGTTGAAAACTTTTGAAACGTGTCATAAATCCCATGTTGACAGCAGAACCGAGACTCTGAATCAGTAGATGTAGCTTCGGCAGGATTCCAAGACGCTGACGCATGCTATTGTTTTCTCGCTAGAAGAGTTGCAATACATGTTGATTGCATTACTTTTAAAAGAGAAGAAACACACCTAGCAAACAATCGTTTTAGATGCTTTTGTCAGCCCAAGTATGATGACCATGATGACTAGAAATGATCTTTGGTAAATAACAAGAATAGAGCTGTACTACATGCTTTTAGTCCACATATATGGAAGTCATGTTGAGAATTCAGATTCAGTGACAATTGTATTTCATTCCATTGAAAATGGTTATATTAAAGTACATTTTATAGTGTTTTACTGGAATTGTAACACAAACTGAGCAGCCATCAGTTTATATATATAATTCTGAAATACACACTACCGTAACAAGTCTCTAATGCTCATCAAGGCTGTATTACTTTAATTGAAAATACAGTAAAAACAATGATGTGAAATATTATTAAAATGTAACTTTAACAATTTACAAAAATAAAATTTCTATTTTGAATACAGTATAAAATGTATTTTATTCCTGTGATGCCAAAGATGAATTTTCAGCAACTATTACTCCAGACTTTTTTCAGGATTTTGATGACTAGAAAGTTCAAAAGAACAGGATTTATTTGTAATAGAAATCTTTTGTAACATTCTAATGTGTCACTTTTGATGACCCCAGACTTTTAAACATATTAATTACTGTTGATCAATTTTATCCATACACTGTAAAAAATCTAAATTTGAGAAAACTTTAAAGTTTAAGGCAACAAACTTCAGCAGATTTTTGAGTTTTCTCAACTTTTTGTTGTATAAACTGAATACAACAAGTTGAGAGTTTGAGAGTCTGCTGGAGTTTGTTGCCTTAAACTTTTAAGTTTTCTCAACTTTTGATTTTTTTTTTTTTTTTTTTTTTTTTTTTTTACAGTGTAGAGACTTCAAGGGAATGCAAGAAATTATTTGCAAGAAAAGTGGCATTCACATGGGCACCACAGCTCAACACATCAGAACAAGCATGATAACAGCTAGGCCACAAATAAGATAATTTTCTTACTTGTGTACTGTAATTCTGTGTATTCTGTTTGTCCTGAGGTGGTTTTTGCTTTCAAAAATTTTGACATGTAGATCAATATCACATCAATTAAGGGTCAGATTTGTCTCAAATTAAAGGAGCTCAGTGCAATGAAATAAGCCCTGTCATTCATGTGCTTGAGATTTGGTTGCCTGGCCTATCAAACATATACTGCAAACCTGTAATGGCACTGTAATGCTATTATGATTCAAGGGGGCATATTGATCAAAAAGCAGATACAGATCTCTGGTTGTATTAGCTAGTGGTTTTAACCTCAGGATGAACTGTCTCTGTTCTTAAACTGAAATGTTAAGTCTGTCTTGATCTTGAGAGGATTCCTTGAGACGACTGTGAGTTTCCAGCCATAAATCAAATATGTCCAATCAGATAACATGACTGAGAATACTCAATAGACTTTGTAGGGATTTAAACATGCAGCGCTCAATTGGAAATGCCATTAAAAAATCCACTGCTTATGCCAACCTGAATTTTGAGGTTGTGTATGTGCTCACATGCTCTGTGTGTGGGTATATGATGGATTTAAATGCTCCTGAAAGTTACATTTGACATAAACATACTTGGCTTGCAGTCATGCATACTGTGACGCAAATAGGAGTTGTGTGAAAAATGCTTTTGGCGCTCTCTTCACAAAGTTGAACTTTAAACTTAAAATTTGCAACAAGTACCTTATGAAAACAAGAAAAATGATTTGGAATCACATGTATGTTTCAATTCTGTAAGGTGATTTTAAATGCTCTGTATTAGATTCATATCAGTGAGGTCATATTTAGACCATACGAATTCAATTCAGTTCAAGTAGCTAACAATTTATCATTAAACGTGAACTTTAGGAAAAAAAAAATTTTTCAGCAAGGATGTAATAATTGCATTCATATTTCACAATATTACTGTTAACAGTATTTTTGATCAAATAAATGATTCCTTGATGAGCAAGAGACTTATTTTAAAAACATAAAAAAATATGATCCCAAACTTTTGAATGGTAGTGTATATTTAGCAGTAAACATAATTAAATAGATACTGGAAAACATAACGTAAGATAAAACGGATGTGTATGTGTGCTTGCAAAATTTGATCATACTGCATGGCATTTTTTCTCTATAGTTATGAAACAGGCATCATGATTGAGTGAAAGTCTAATTAGGTTTCGCAGTTGTTCTGTGGGAGGGATGATGTTAATGGACGGGGTGCTGTTATCATCCAGTCAAAGGACATTGTAATGCAATTAGTTTGAAAAGACTTAAGAGCTCAGGTAGAACTCAGTTTTTATCCCGCCCCGCTCTCCATCACCCTGACGGCAGCACTGACTCAACCCATCTGCTCAACTCATACATGTAAACATATATGTGTACATTAGCACAGCACGATTCACACATACAATCACCTGGCAGGAAAAAATGAGGATAACTAATCTGCAAAATATGTCATATTTCTTACCTCTTACAGTCCGAAGATTAAATAATGGAGTTTGTTTAATAGCACATTCTTGTGTGTAGTGTGCCCTAGGTGGCTTAAGGACAAGGTCTGGCCTTAGTTACAAATAATCCACGTCCCTTGGTTTGTCTAATTATTCAATTAGGTCAAGACATCCGATATCCATTGCAACAAAACCCAGTGACCCAAGCTGAAGGACTCAAATAAATCCAAAGCAACTTCCAAACGGAAACCGCATTTCATGAGAATTATTAAAAATTTTGCATGGCTGAACTCTAAGGATTTTTTTCTACTGGTCAGGACAATAATTCAAATTTTCACTGGCCAAACCCACAAAAAAGTGATAAATAAATAAAATAAAATAGTTATTGCTCTCCACTCTAAGAATTAAATATAGAACAAACTAAAGTTATTCAGTCAAGAGCAGTGAGATTTTTTTTGTCCTTTGTTGTTTAATTAAAAATACAGGCAGCAGCAGGAATATTACAATACTGTCACTTTAAAGGGTTAGTTCACCCAAAATAAAAATAATGTCATTTATTACTTGAACACCCGTAAGACCTTTGTTCATCTTCAGAACACAAATTCAGATTTTGTTGATAAAATAGATGGCTCAGTGAGGCCTTCATCACTAGCAATGGTACTTCCTCTCTCAAGATCCATAAAGGTACTAAAAACATATTTAAATCAGTTCATGTGAGTACAGTGGTTCAATCTTAATATTATAAAGCAACAAGAATATTTTTTGTGCGCCAAAAAATGAAATAACGACTTTTTAACAATATCTAGTGATGGCCGATTTCAAAACACTGCTTAATGAAGCTTCGGAGATTTACGAATCTAATCAGTGGTTTGGAGCACCAAATTCACGTGATTTCAGCAGTTTGGTGGTTTGACACTTGATCCGAATCACTGATTCGACACAAAAGATTTGTAATGCTCCGAAGCAGTGTTTTGAAATTGGCCATGACTAGATATTGTTTTTTTGTTTGTTTTTTTGCTGCACAAAAAATATTCTTGTCACTTTATAATATTAAGATTGAACAACTGTACTCACATGAACTGATTTGAATATGTTTTTAGTACCTTTATGGATCTTGAGAGAGGAAGTACCATTGCTGGCGATGCAGGCCTCACTAAGCCATTGGATTTAATCAAAAATATCTTAATTAAAAGAGTTTCTTTCCTATTGTCTATCCAGACAAGGTTTATAGGGATTTTAAGTAATTAGTAAGTTACTTATTGAGTAATTAAATTACATTTCAGAGAGAGTAATTAGAAAAGTATTATAAATACAACATTGATGATGTAATTAGTAATTAATTACTTTTTTGAAGTAACTTACCCAACACTGCTTCTCACACAGCGCATGAGTACCGAATTTAGTTTTCTTTCGCTTCTTTGGCTTAAATATTTAAATTGGAAAGGCTTAAAAACACGTGCAAATGATAAACTTTCAGGTTGATGCAGCAATGACCCAATCGGGCAAGTGACATGTCTGACAACTGTCCTGAGCGTTGTTAACGCTCTTATTGTTGAGCCCTGCTTTAGCATTGCAGTCTCATCTAATAGCTCTAATAGAGACCAGGAACATTTTTGTCAATTAAAATCACAATGAATGAAACTGGCTCCAGAACAGAAAATTTCCAATTTTTATTAAACAGGTTTAAATAGGAAATATGCCAGTATATTGGTCACTGTGCTCAATTGAAATCTCTTGTGTCAAACTGTATTAAAAAAATTAATTTTGAGGATATTGCTCATACTCCTTTTTTCTTTTCTTTTGTTCAGTCACTTTTTCACTTTAATTTCCTTTATGTAACTGAACTATAGAAGTAACAGGAAATGGAGAGTGTTCAGGAGTGTTGATCTTTTTGTGTATATCCTTTTTTATTTCATATTGATCAGTGTTCTCCTATGTTTTTTGACTTAATACACACACACACACACACACACACACACACACAGGTTTGTTTTTGTGAATTGTGGGGACATTGCATAGGCGTAATGGTTTTTATACTGTACAAACCGTATTTTCTATCGCCCTACACTACCCCTACCCCTAAACCTACCCATCACAGGAAACTGTGCACATTTTTACTTTCTCACAGAAACTCATTCTGTATAATTTATAAGCCTTTTGAAAAATGGGGACATGGGGTAATATCCTCATAAGTCACCCTCTCCTTGTAATACCTATGTCATACCCATGACATTATACAAATTTGTGTCCTGATATGTCACAAAAATGCACACACACACACACACACACACACACACACACACACACACAGAACAGAACAGACTGAGATTTCCAATTAAAAATTGGTTCCAAAAATATGTTTATACATATTAATGTTTATATATTATTGTATTATTATATATCAACCGCTTTTCGGTTATAACAGTAAAAGAACATGATTGGAAATTACATTAACATATTTCTCAGAGGATTGATTTTAAACCATTAATGGTTTTGGTATTAGTCTGAAGAGCATATTTGTGCTTGCATAATGTGCTAATGCTTAAGCTTCATATACTGCACTGCTGTATTTTATTTCCTACATGATACAAACTGAGTGGTGGGCAGAAATTCCTGCAATTTTTCCTTACTTTTCCCTATTTATTTATTTATTTATTTCTAAGAGCAAAGAATTACAAGAAAAAAGAAGAAAATTATATATCTATATATATATATATTAGCAAAATGTTTGATTGCTTGAATCCATATTGTCATTAAAGTGGTCTTAATTATATTTAACTGAGGTTATCTGTTTTCTGAAGACTATGTAAATAAGTGCTCACTATGAGGTTTGATAGCACTAGGAAGTCTATATATAACATTCATCTGTTGAGAGCTGTATGGATGCAGCCTTAAAAAAGGATTATGCATAAAGAGAGAGGGGAGGGTGAAGAGAGAGTAGGAGATGAGATGCCTAGAGGGTTAAAAGCGGAAAAGGAGGCAAATCAGAGGGTGACAAAAATTCTCAGCAGTTGGCAAGCAAAACATTTCAGTCATTTTTGCCTCGATACACACTGACTAATGAAACACCCTTTGCCGTATATAGACCGGCCATATGACTGACAGCTCACATGCTCGCCGCATTTAGCCTGCAATAGAGGGGACAAGAATGGTGATGATGTCGCTCAGAAATATGAAGTGGCCACTGGCGATGAATGCGATTGGACAGTTATTAATATCATTAGTGCTGGATTAGCTCTTTGGTTTTTCCCCACTTCAGTCCTTCTGCCAGCGCTAAGCATTACACTGCTAATCTCATCTCCCTCCAGTAATGACACTTTCACTGTCTAGTGTTTACGGTCATTTTCGAAAATTACAGAGAAAAACAAAATCATCTGGAGCATGGTGCGAAGGCAAGGTTAATTCTCAGTGTGAAAAATGGCACGATTTAGGCTTTCAGGGAAGCGCTTACACAGAGTAATGAGGCTACTGAAGGCACTAATGAGTATGTGGGAATCATTTTGCTTTGAGGAGAATCAAGTAATCGTTTTTCTGAGAAGTATTTTAAGTCGCGCGCGGCATGTCGCCTACATGACTAATCATTCTGGATATGCTAATGGTTGCTAATTTATGCTAACATAGTTACACTGGAAGATTATTTCCGATTGGGCCATATGGGGTGAGTGGGTGGGCCTTATTCACACACTTTAAATTCTCCTAACAGATTCCCCTCATTTCACTGAGTCAAGACGGAAACCACGGCAATCCTGGTACCACGGAAACCAACAGTTATAGCACTGAGCAATAGGAAGTGGGTGGGGAAGCTTCCTCTGAAAGTTCTGCAAAGATCAATGAGTATCTTGAGGAATAAAAAAAAAAATATATATATATATATATATCTTCTGTAAAAAAATAGACCAAAATCTAGTCATTATTCACTGATAATCTTCTCCAACAGTGAGCTGTTAACCACTCTGACTGGATCATTCAGAATAATTTCTTTTCTGATCCATGGAACAAATAGTTCCAAAATATCACAAATTACACGAGTGAGCTATTTGTTTAATTTCTCCAGAGGTTCAGCAGCTGTGTTTGCAAATGCAGTTTCAGCATAATATATTTACCAAATCTATAACTTGACACAAAAGTATGTCTTATTTCAAATAGTTTGATTACTATTTTATTTTGATTTTACTGTATGTCAGGGAAAATGTTCCAGTGGGCTATGTAAGAGTAAATGTGTATATGTGTTTTGAAAGTTTTGTGTTATGTGAGCTGAAAGAATTAAAACATTTAACATGAAACTCTGGTTGTTATGTTATGTTAGCCGAAAAAACATGGTTATTGACCCATCAAAATTGTGATCATTTATAGTGACTTATGGATATGGTATGGTAGTCTGTAATTTTGTTTTAATATTCTTAGTTTAATTTTTTTCCCCCTGTTCTCATATTTTCTTTGTGTTCTTAAATTGGTGTATTAATTTTTTTTGTTTATATTTTTTCTTCCTGACCTTAACATCAACCTGCTAAAAGGGACTACGGATGAAAATTAGCCAGTGTTGGCTAAATATGGTGCATTTTACATATTGTATGTAATTTAATGTGCATTGTCCCTGATTAAATAAATAAATGAAGTGTTTTGAAATATGGGATCTCTACAATACATTAATGAGAATTAATTGATTTATTCTGCAAACAATCTATATACAGAGCAACTGTAAATGTCAACTGTCAATGAAAACAAAAATATTGATGCCCCTGGATCACATAGTCAGTAGCTCTGTGAAAACGTGTCTGTGCTATCTTTGTGCTTGTTTCACATGGATATTATATCATAACCTACTAGACTCAACCCAGATGGTGTAATCCCAGACCCCCACACTCCCTCTTATACAACATAGTGGGATTCTTTTATGGATTAACTATCTACAATATTATTATTCTGAATGTACAACAGACGAAACAGAGACACCTGGTGACCTTAAAGTTTAACTGCACCCGAATGTAGGCCTATGTCACTTAGCAGTTTTGGGGCCTGTGATAAAAAAAGGCCAAATATTCAGGGCCAGAACTGTTTTATAGAATTTATTAATTATAAAATGATTGTTATTGTTGTACAGGGAGGTAGAGCACACTGATCTCGTGGTTCTCACTCTTGTCCTGCTGATTAAATGATGTAACGGTATTAAACAACCAAAGCTCAGTACATGATCAGTAGGTGAGGACCATTCTAATCCAATCCAATCTTTTACATCTTGATGAGGCAAATAAATGTAGCTGTAACACCTGTGGACTACTATATTTCAACATGCTATATTTGCAGTGAGATGCTTGGTGTACAAACCCAATAAAAAAAGATAATTAAAAATAAAATTGTCGTCATAATTTACTCACACACGTCATTGCAAACCTGCATAAAGGCATTAGACCCCTTTCAGGCCCTGTTTACACCTGGTATTAAGATTTGTTTTGTTTGATCGGATCGAGGCAGACGTCTCTTTTGTCCACTTTCAACCACTTCTGTCCTTATTTCTTCAAAGGGAGGGTCTATGGGCGGGTAAATGTATGTTTTTTTCCAGATCTTTCGATCTAATGGATAAAATATTTATATATATATACATATATTTACATATGAGCGCGCACAGAGACGACGGAAAAACATAAGAAAGCATTAGCTTTCATTTCTGTTCTGACAGCCGCAAGACCACACCAAACCACTGTGAGTGCGTGTTAGAAATCAGGAATGGTGAGAGAACATTGTGCTTGGTACATTTTTTGTCTTCAAACTAAACTTGGGTCTTCAGCCGACAAAGTTTAAAACCCATCTGCCTAGCGCGCTTCCCATAATGTTTACACATTAGGTCAGCAGGTGGTCTTATGTGAACACTTCAAAATATGTTCTTTTAAGTTCACAGAAGGAATTCATACAGGTTTGGGATGACATGAGCATAAGTAGCTATATGATGACAGATTTTTCATTTTGGGTGAACTTTTCTTTTAAAAGCCAAGAAGAAGAAGAAGAAGAAATCAGAGTGCAGGCATGCTTGAAACCAGAAACTGCTGTGGCTGAGCTGAGTAGCAGGCTGACAAAGATTTTGGAAGCAACGGCATTGCTGATTACTAATATTAGTGGTTGATGGTGGCTCTCCACCCAGCCAGAGTTATGCCCTGTTCAGGGTCACCATTACAGATGCCAATGGCTCTGTGGATCATTAAGAAATCAGCATGCTCAAGTTCTACATCCAAGCTAAAGACAACGGTCCCCAATCGATCATCACAGTGAAAGATCAAAATGACAATGCACACCTGATCAGGATTCAGAGCATCGGTCTTGTGAAGCATTAAGATAGCGTCGCTAAAATGTCGGAGAGCATGACTGTGGGCACAGCTGTGGCTCTGGTGGATGTATCAGATCATGATGAGGGTGAAAATGCAGTTGTGACCTGCGTGGTCGCTGGGGACGTCCCATTCCAGCTGCGTTTAGTTAGTGAAAACAGTAATGACAGCAAAACAAAGTACTTCCTCTAGACAACTACAATACTGGACTATGAGCGGATCAATGACTACAGGACTGAAATTGTGGCAGTGGATTCTGGCATCCCTGCACTGTCAAGCACAAACTCCCTGAAGAAGCAAGTGACAGATATGAATGACAACTCTCCGGTCTTCTTATCCACTTTGTATGTGACTTTGCTGAGGAGAACCAGCCAGGTGACAAGGTTTTGGATGTGGTAGCCACAGATGCAGACAGTGGGACTAAATAATGCAGAGTTAACATCACTGGTGGATTAACCCCAACACAGGAGAAGTAGGTGTCACAAGCCAGTTGGACCATGAACAATAATTACAATCACTTTCTAGTCACAGCAGCTGATAAAGGTGTGCCAAGCATGAGAGGAACCGCCACTGTTGTTGTTAAGGTCTCTGTAGAACCAGACAAAGTTAAGGACAGAGACACGCCACCACTCTATACAACTGCACTGATTCACATCTATGCGAATGAGACAAATGGCAATGTATCCCACATTATAAGAAGGACCATATGACTTATGATAATTATATCTCATGTAATATCATATCATATCCCCTCATATCCCTTATTATAGCCTTTGATTAGTGAGGTAACAGCATTTTGCCAAGGGTTAATCAAAGCTCTTTTCATAGAACAAGATATCACGATAGGTTTTTGATCAGCTACTGAGGAAGGGGATATATCTGCCTATGAGCAAAGATGGTTAGGCCTACCTCCAGGTTCTGTACTTTTGCGAGGTCCTGCGCCAGCTAAGCGATTAAAGTCGGCAATGCATGAAACAGAAATTGTGAAAGTATTTTCTTCGCTATTGTGATTATATCTGAGCGAAATGGCTTCTCGAACAAGAAAAATTTTTTAGGGCGGGACTTGATTTTGATAGACCCTTTTCACATTTCCGGGTTTCTCAGAAGCAGAAGTCGTCATAGTTGGGTAGCAGTGAATGAGAGAATACATTAAATATATTTATTTTATTTTTGCTTAAATAGCAAAAGAAAAACTCCACAATAGTGTTTTACAACTTTCATAAATAGGAAAAAAAAAAAAAAAAAAAATAGCGATTGATAACAGCAGTCAGAAGAGAGAGAGATGTAAATCTCATAGCTGCTGTATTAGAAACAGCAGCCTTAACTAGGTTTTTGTAATTTGATGCAAAGGTAATATAATACTAAGTATATTATAAATGTACATACGTTTTTTGCAGGATTTACGATATTGATGACCGTTAAAACGCGTGATCTCACGTGAGTGACAGGTTATCCCGCCCTTGCGTCAGTAAACGAGGGCGCATGAATTTAAATATATATATAATAAATGTTGATAAGCATGGATAAATCATTTATAATAAGTACTGCAATATTCTATTAAAAAATAAGAATCGTCAATTTTTTAATTAATTAGAGATGCTAAAAGACTCTGCATTTATTTATACATTTTTATTTTTTGCTACTGAGGTTTTCCTACATGCACTAATAATCACATCACAGTACAGATGTTCAGTTGCTGCTGACTGTTCTACTTTGTAAATGGGAAATTTTACTCATTAGCTCCATCATTTAATTTAACGAGGCGTCTTTGTCCTTTTCCCACAGCAGATGAAGTCAGCGTCTGCTCGGTGTGGTCGGTAGCAGAAAGCAGCGAGTGTCTGGTAGGATCAGTCACCGTTATTGTTGCAGTGTTCAGACGGTTTACTCACCAGCCAAGCCATAGACAGTAATTAACTGCACGTCAGTCAGTCATGTACGAGTTTGTGTCTAAACACGTCGCTCTGAATCAAGTGCCACTATAATACGATGAGAAAAATCAAATGATTTTAATTCAGTTCAGCAACATCTAGGCTATTCTTATCCGTTCTCCTCAGTATTAAGACTTAAAGGGTTAGTTCACCCAAAATGGGTGTCATTCTCACCCTCATGTCGTTCCAAACCCGTAAGACCTTCGGAGCACAAATTAAGATATTTTTGATGAAATCCGCGAGGTATATGACTCGTCTATAGACAGCAATATAATCAACACTTTTAAGGTCCAGAAAGGAACTAAAGACATCGTTAAAACAGTCGACGTGACTGCAGTGGTTCAACCTTAATTTTATGAAGTGACGAGAATACTTTTCATGTGCAAAAAACAAAACAAAAATAACGACTTTATTCAACAATATCTTCGCTTCTGTATCATTCTCATACACTGATTATGTCCAGTGCTTCCAGGTTCTATGTCAGAAAGCCGACTCATTATTGGCCGGCTCCTGCATCACATCACATCACACGCATGCGTCGTGCTGCCCACGTGATCAGCTTTGGCCAATACTAAGCCTGCATTTGGATGTAAACACGGAAGCCTTCACTGTGTTTACTGTGTAAGGATAATGACAGGGAAGAGCAGAGATTGTTGAATAAAGTCATTATTTTTGTTTTGTTTTTGTGCACAAAAAGTATTCTCGTCGCTTCATAAAATTAAGGTTGAACCACTGTAGTCATGTCGACTGTTTTAATGATGTCTTTAGTACCTGCATTTCGTCCGCCCCTTTAAATGCCTACGTTTAAACTCGGGTGGATTCTGATTGGCTGATATTATCGTTCACTACCTGGAAAACAAATCACGTGTTCTGAAGTGACTTGCCTAATCTTTAGTAGTTCTTCATTTTCGTGGGAACAGAATATACATATGACATATTAAGGAAATATTCTATTTGAAATTATTTTACAGACCCATATTGCAATTACACCACACAGCACTTGGTGTCCGCAGGTTAAGAAACACTGATTTAGGGCAGATGTTTTCAAAGTGGAATCCAAGGACCCCCAGGGACCCAACAAGAGGGTGCTAGGGGTCCTCAGAAAATCTGAGAGAGAGGATTTTATAAAATGTAGGCTATTTTTAGGGCAGTCTAAATTAATGTTAGAAATAAAGTAAATTACTATAACTCAGCTAAATAAATAAAAAAAATTAAAATAGCCTAAATAAAAAACATACTTGATTATTGATACTATACCGTTTCAGTTTTCATTCTGCTTTTAAAAGGCTGGTTGGAATTTATGAGATTAATTGCATTTATTTTATTGTATTATTTAAAAAAACAAAACAAAAAAACAAATCTATACATCATTTTGTATAAAAAAAGAATAAACGACTAGTATAGTAATCTTGCACACAGACAATTACATAGTTATCTGTGTAAGTTGGCCCAAGAAGGAAGGCTCAGGATGTAAAAATTGCTTGCATAGGTGTCATTTTTAAAAAGTGACATGTCAAGCCCCGCAATGTCGATTGATATGTAGAAATATCTTCATGGAGAAGTTATTAGATAAGAGGGTTCCAGCATCAGGTCGGCCTCTGATAGTAATCCTTTCATCTTCGGACTGCTTACTTCTCACACACTGCGCAGAGATAACCAACACTATGATAATATATTTGAAAAAGATGATGGAGTGAACAAAATACAAGAGATTGCGAGATTGAAAAGTATGGCTTGCTTTTGATGACAGCAGTGGGAAACCTGAAACTATATTTTATGTGCAGATGGGAAGTCAGAGTGAGGGGGAGATGATGTTTGTGTACTCTTATTAGATTTAATCCTTTGGTTTCATCTAACAGTGATCAAATTCAGAAGGACATTTCAATACCCAAACATATGAGTTCATAAACTGTGCTGTTGTGTCTGTAACAAATATGAATCAAAGGCTTGGTGTTTTTTTTTTGTTTGTTTTTTATCATGATTATTATTATTATAAGCTTTGTTATGGTTTGTTCAGTTTACAGTTTCCTTTTTCAAGTTTTTTAAATTCATTCCAGTTGAAGGTAAACATGATTGTAATTGGTTGTTTCCAACCCTAATAAATGCTTTTGTTGTTTCGTCCAAAACAATACAGTTTCTTTGACTCGCACCCACTCGCACAGAAAATGCCTAGACTAAACAATGGAAAACAACTTGCATAAACACACATTCACACTGTCCTCTATCTTTATTACCTTTGATCTCTCATTCTTTCACGCACACACACACACACACACACACACACACACACACACACACACACACACACACAGAGACTGAAAGGTTATTTAGGCTAGTTTTAAAACAAACATCAACTTCTAACAATTGCAGTCTAACACACACACACACACACACACACAATTCTCGTGTCCAAGTTTTTGTAAGTGCAACATTTGAAGAGTGATGCTTTGCCTGATCCACTCTTCTGAAATATTACATTATTCCATCAGAAAAAAACGAACCCCCAAAATACCCAAATGCACAAAAAAGTACATATCCTCAACCCAACGTCTTTGAAAGACAACATGAAACAAATTAACTGTAGATTCAAGTCTGTAAAGTATAATTTCGAGCATTCAAATTAGTGTTCAGTTTGTTCTGAAGTTGCTCTAAATCGGTGAAACCACAGCAGCCGTAGTAATGGAATATAAAGCAGACGTAATGTTCCACAGAAATTGAAATGATTTTTCAGAGCAAAAGCAGAATGATACAATAAACGGCTTTATCAATTTGTTAAAGACAGCCTGTAGGTGTGAGAGAAGGTGTCCATTATGAATCTAAGTTAGAAAACCTCTACCACACATCATTTCTCCTAAACCACATGCCATCGGTAGTTTAAGCAGTATTTGCATGTCTCTAGAGCGAGAAGCGGCGCTGGTTGCTATTATCATGAGCCGTGATATGATGTCGTTACCATCGTGATAAGGCTCTAGTCTATGTAAAAAGAGTTAGAACCTTAATTTTGAACCTTTTTGTAAAATGATTGATGCATACACTGCCGTTTATTCCTTGAAAAGCTCATAAGAATGCAATAACTACCTGCCCCGAAGCATTTGTTTGCTTGTATTACTCTTGGCAAAAGTGTCACCAGAATCGTTGCCAGTAATTGCTGTTATTTCTTTTTCGTGTGTGTTGTTCTGATTTCCTGCTGGACTCTAGTGCCTTTAGGTGTGTGTATAGCTGAATAACTGTTGCCGTAGAAACGGATTATAACCACCAGACCCCTCAATTTCCATTTGGTCTTGCTGATCACCACCGAAAGAAGTCAAGTAGCAAGCAGCGACAGCCGGTTCAAACTGGAACAAACCCGCTGAAGATGGTTTGGACTTCTTCCGAATCCAGCAGGAATCAGTGTGGTCTGAACGAATGAGCGGAGATCGTCCACAATGTCCACACATAAATAAATGCATGTGTCTTATGTACAGTGTCTGTGTAGGTGTCCACCTCCAGTTCAAGTCCATAAAGTCTAGAGGAGATTATTCCAGCATCACTGAGCTAATGCACTCGCACACATACGCACTTGCACTCGTTCACTCACTCACTCAAGCACCTTTTATCAAAAGGAAAAGGAAAGAAAACAACAACAAAAAGCTATTTGGCTTCTGTTTGTCTCGATGTGTTTAATGCGTTTGTGCTGGCGCTCGTGCGAAATCACTTCTTTCTCAATTTTCTGCATCACAGAACAACCATATCGACCCCTCATGTGCGACTATGATACGTTCAAAATAAGAATCAGATGTAATTGGATTTTTTTAACGCTTTATAAATTGTCGCCTCGTCAATAGAAAAGTAAAAGATGAGCTGATTTCGAGTCTGTGAGATCGGTTTCTATTATAGACTTGTTTAAACTCATCAAATGAATATTGCTGTTCATCCCTGACGGCAATTACATGATCATCCAGCGGTTTGTACATCTCTCTAGCAACAGAAACACACAGAGAGAAACAAACACTTTTGGAATTGGATTAAATGGTGGTTCAGATATTTTGCCAGGTTTGAGCGAAGAGTAACAGGAGCTTCTCGACGGTTTCATTACAGATCTTATCAAACTGAATCTGAGACGCTTTTAAACTCTTAACCTGCCAATTCAAAGATAATGGAGCCATCAAACCTTCTGAGGGAAGGGAAGATCCGCTCCGCCCCCAAGCACCGAAGGCGCCACACAAACACATAAACACACACATAAAATCTGCACTATTGAAACTGAAATGGCATAGTTCTCATTGTGGTGTTCAGATCTGTATTAGTATCGTCTGTGCGACATGCAAATTGTGTCGCCGTTTTAGGACATGAAACAACTGTTGAATTGTGGGCTGGTGCTTGACACTTCGTAAGCTGTTGCAGCATCAAGTGATTCATTTATTTTCTGTTCCTTTCCAAGTTTTTATCTGCAAACTTATCGGCCCTGGATCCTTCCTTTCCCCCCCAAGGCCTCGTTGGTGTTGTGACGGATAGGAGGTGGATGCTAGGAGACCGAGAGGGCGATGAAGAAAAGTGATGCCACGGTTAGGAGAAGACGATCTCTGGATGGACTGCTACCGCTGATGCTCTTCTCCAATTTAGGGACCTCTGGATTATCATAGTCATCTAGAGAGAGACAGACAGATTAAAATTACCAGCTGAGGTCTAGACACCATTGTTGCGTGACTCACTAAGGTATAGAAAACTCTCTGACCAGCTGAGGCCTAAGGGAAGGAGTTAAAAATAAAACATGTTGACTCAGGCAGGTATGTACTGAAGATGTCTGTAGTAGACAGGCTTCATTGTGAACAGAAATGTAAATCTATACTATTATCAGCTACAAGAGGAGTGTCAGATGTGCCAAAATAATCTATGGAATTCTGCTACATCATCACCGGAGATGAACATCTAACATAACCGGTCTGTTGGTGTCTGCGACTGCGAGCAGGTGTCTTCCAGATCAGGGACTTTGTGATAGACAAGTTCATAAACACACGTCTTCACTTATAGGTCAAAAGGAACAGCGGGTGACGCAAATTGACTGCCAAAATGATCTCTAGACACGCACACATTACGCGAGTGTGTTGTTGACAGAATAATATGCTGTTATTGCACACAGACAAAAGATGTGACAGTTTTTCCAGACACATCTGGGATGCTAATTTGTCTTTTATCACCTTTTTACGCAGATAACATTTTAATTACATTTAACAATTGTATTTAATCACAGTATTTAACAATGAGACTTAATATTATTAATCATTTTTTTTAATTATATTTTTTAACAGTCTGTATTTTAACAAAGTTTTGTGTTAAATAATATTTGCTAGATTAAAAGTTTATAAGGTACTGTGCAAATAAAGTGCATTATAACCACTATGGCAGGACAATGTTTGATTGACAGGAGTCCTTGGATGCCAGGCAGGAAGAGAAGAGCTGTGTGGGATGTTCTGGGACATGTTGTTTACCTGCTAGAATTCAACACTCTGTGCCAACATTCACAACTCAGGCCAGATACAATCACATGATCTGTAAGAATAGACATCTCCAGCTTGTTAGTTTGCTTGAATTTGTATTTTGTTGTGTCATCTGACTTAATCAGCTAATCAGATGAAAGTGTGAAGTTGTTTTTCGTTTGGAGAATGAATTACAGAGATATTTGATGAGCTTGTCCTATCAGTGACCTGAACGGGAAGTCAAATCTTACATTACGGAACAAAGAACTTTGCATCAGATATAATATCGCAGTAACACTTTACAATAAAGTTCAAATGGTTAACGTAAGTTAGTGCATTAGGTATCAGAACATAACAATGAACAGCAATTTTTACAGCATTCATTAATCTAGGTTAATGTCAATAATAAACTGTTGTTCATTGTTAATTCACGTTTGTTTATAATACATTAGCTGATGTTAATTTCTACAACATAAAATGTTAAAAATGTTAAAAAAAGATGCTACCATTTAGATTTTTTTAAAGAAATTAATAGGCCTAATTTTATTCAGCAAAGAAAGATGCATTCAATTGATCAAAAGTGACAGTTAAAACTTTTTATATTGTTAAAAAAAATTCAATTTCACATAAATGCTGTTCTTTTGAATTTTCTATTAATCAAAGAATCCTGGAAAAAATTATCATGGCTTCTACAAAAATATTAAGCAGAACTGTTTTCAACTGTGATAAATAAATAAATAAATAAGAAGAATAAATGTTTCTTGAGCACCAAATCAGAATATTATTAACCTTGCCATTGTTATGGGGTTGTGTGGTGAGACAAACGAACGACGAAGAAGATGAAGAATAACAGTCTTTAATAATCCACAGAGTAAAAGAAGTACAAACTAATTAAGGTGAAAACACAAACAGAGTCCAAGTGGTGAAAAATAAGAATGAACAAAACCAAATTACTATGATAGCCATCACTTTAATAAATTGCATTTTTAAACCAGCTATTTTAAATTGTAATAATTTCACAGTATTACTGTTTTTACTGTATTTTTGATAAATGCAGCTTTGGTAAGCATGAGATTTTTTATTTATTTTTTATTTATTTTTCTTTTGAAAATGACGATCGTTTCACTAGATAAGACCCTTATTCCTCATCTGGGATCGCGTAGAGCCCTTTGAAGCTGCATTGAAACTGCTATTTGGACCTTCAAACCATTGGTAGCTGTTGAAGTCCACTATATGGAGAAAAATCCTGGAATGTTTTCCTCAAAAACCTTAATTTCTTCTCGACTGAAGAAAGAAAGACATTAACATCTTGGATGACATGGGGGTGAGTAAATGATCAGGAAATTTGAATTCTGAAGTGAACTAATACTTTAACGGCAGTGTATACAAACAAATCACTACTTCAGATTAATAAATGCTGGAAAAGTATTGTTCATTGTTAGTGTAGGATATCTAATGCATTACCCAATATTCCTTAATACAAGCAGGAAATGGTTTGTTTTTATTGTTAAAAAAAAAAAGCATATAAAGAGAATTGTATGAGCACAATGCCACACACATTGTCTTCTTGTTCTGTATTATTCCCCAAAGGCCAAATAAAAGTTGCCTTTTTTATGTTTCTTGCATCTGTATTTGTGATTGCCTGCGTGTTTGTGTTGCTCTGTACTAATATAATTTTTTTTTGTACTGTGAAACGTACTGCCATTAATGGGACTAACTGCTCCAGCAGATTTACAGAACTGACATTAAGATTCCTGCAAATGAGAATTTATGTTTCTAATGTTTTCAGAATCCAATTTTATTTAAATTAGTAAGTGCTTATGTATTTTTTTTTCTTTTAATTTAAAAGCACTTGCAGCATTCTAGAGTTTCAAGTGGCAGTTCTTGTGAGTATCTTTTGATTTGTTTGTAGAAGTACACTTTAGAAATGTATAATTTCCATTGGTTCTTTAAGTTGGTCAATACTAATGGGACAGCAGTGAGCAAGGACGAGAGGGTTTCTTTTGTCTATTGGACACAGATGTATGGAGCAGTACTGAGATGTGTGGCTTCCTGAGACCCGGCTGGCCTCTTGCGGTTGTTCTCTTCCCCTCTCTGGCCTGTTTGAAAACTGAACCCCTGATCGGAGCGAGCGGGAGAGAGCTGGTACTCAGATTCCAGTTATTGGAAATCGTTGGGTGGCTCCGACCCAGAGACGACCCAAAACACATCCACATCCATCTGTCTCAAAACACACGCTCGGACAAAAAAAAAAAAAAAACACGAACAGATCGATGCCTCTTTATTCCTTAAAAACACTTGAAGTCAAATCAATTTCTTTTCTCTCATTTAAATGGTGCGGTTGTCACTGTCCTTGAGTCAGGTTACCACGGTGGTGAGGAAGTGCAGGATGTGACTGTAAGGCTGGGAACTGGAGGGCTAGTTCTGCCACTGCTAATCAGCGCTAACACTAGCCTCAGCGCTAATCAAGCTAACTATAGCCAGCCAGCTCACGCTTCGTTTGCCTTTTAGCTTGTGGCTTCATTAGTGTCAGTCATTGCCTATAAGTTGTGTGTTAGCAGATAACTACTGTGTTTCTTTGGTATACGCCGTGTGCACAGGAAAAGCAAATTAGAGTTGATCTCATATGCATTTTTATTACACATTTAAATTACATGAAGTGGATTTAACTTCATAACTTCATACCCAATTTGATTTATAACAATAAATCCGCTCATACATGCACACTTATGATTTATGAGCTTGCTGTGTGACTAAGAAAGAGGCGTGTGGATGCCACAGATCGGGGCATAGAAACCTTGGGTGTAAATGTCAACTTAGTCAGTGATTTATATGCATATGTATAAGTGTCAGTGTGGTCCGTCTGGTGTGTGCGTAACTCACCGAGGTCATCAATTTTGATGTTGGGTCTTAGAGTGTAGTCTGGCTCTGTGGGCTGGGGCTCATCATCTGAATCAGATGCTGGGAAGACATGAAAGGAGAATCAGAACACACACTCTCCCCTCCCTCTGAAGGATCTTATACATGCTCTCAAAGGACTTGGGAATTTATTTGTAAGCTCCTTCAGGTCATACAACACTGGATGGAGGGGGTAGTTAGGTAGTTAGCATCCCCAGTTCATGCTACATGCATCACAGGGATGGGTTATGAATCATGAAACAATGGTCTACTAGTCAATAACTTGTCTAACAACTATCAACAGTCAAGGGATTTAATGGGATCCCACTATGCAGTGAACACTAGAGGACCCAAGGAAAATGTGATAGAATTTTTTAGGGCTATCAAAATTAATGTAAATTTAATTTGTGTTTTATTTCATTTTCTTTTTTACAGTTATTGAATTAGATTTTTTTTCATGATTAATTGTGATTATTTTATTCTTTTGACTGCCATTAATTTTAACCCTGCATTTAGTTTTGTGATTAAAAAAACAAAAAAAACAACAAAAAAAAACCATTTCATTCCTCTTCAAGGAATGGTTTGGGTTATTCTCTGTAAATCTGCTTTGAAACTATTATTTTAATATTTATTGTGTATTTATTGTAAAATGCTTAGTGGGTAGACAAAATACATTCTGTCAGCTCAACAAAGAAAAAAATGTAATTTATTGTGGAAAAAAATAATAATTTAATGGAAAAGATAAGTTTTTTAAAAAAAAAAATAAAATTTACTGTGTAATTGATACAAAATAATTTTGAAATGAAAATATTCCTATAGTAGTGGGTAGAAAAAAAATTCTGCCAGCTTAAGAGAAAGTGAAAATTTGTCATTTATTGTGAATTGATTTACAAATAAATCTGAATTGATATACAATATCAATTGATATGCACTGTCAAAAATACAATTAATTATTTTTGGAAACAATATTTTATTATTGTTGTTTTAGCCTTGGTATTTAGTGAAATGTTGAAATGTTATGGCAATGTTGCATGTCTGACTTCTTTATTTTGGGGTTTGTTCACCCCAAAATTCTGTCATTAATTACTCACCCTCATGTCGTTCCAAATTTGTAAGACTTTCGTTCATCTTCGGAATACAAATAAAGATCTTTTTAATGAAATCCGAGAGACGTCTGTTCCTCCATTGACTGCTTTTGCAACGACCACTTTGACACTTCAAAAAGTTCATAAAGAGATCGGAAAACTAATCCATATGAATCAAGAGGTTTAGTCCAAATTTTCTGAAGAGAATCGATCGCTTTTTATGATGAAAAGATTTCATTTAGGCAGAAGCTCAGCCTAACCTGAATAACACACAAGAACAAACATCTTCCAGAAGCTCAAACGTGTTGCATAACCAATGAGGTTTATTTTCCGGTCATGCAGCACGTTTGAGCTTCTGAAAGAGGTTTGTTCTTGTGCGTTGGACTAAACCTCTCGATTCATATGGGTTAGTTTTCCGTTCTCTTTATGAACTTTTTGAAGCGCCAAAGTGGTCGTTGCAAAGACAGTCAATAGAGGAACTGACATCTCTCAGAACTTCATTTGTATTCTGAAGATGAATAAAAGTCGTACGAGTTGGGAACGACATGAGGGTGAGTAATTAATGAAAGAACTTTCATTTTGGGGTGAACTAACCCTTTAAGTGTCCCCTTACAAACACTGTTTTTAAGGCAACACATCAAATTTGATCCAACTTTTAAAAATGCATTGGAAAAGGACTGCATTTTGTTTAGTTCTTTTTTAGCTCAGTGGATCCAAATCTTGGTTTTAAAGGCCCCCATCACTGCACATTTTATCTCTCTAATCTAACACTGACTCAACTCATCAGCTCATTAGTAGTTTTCCACATCCTTATAAATACATCAGCCCTGCTTCAGCCCTTTGAACTCAAGGCACTGGAGTTCAGACCTGACTGAGCAGGACTAACAGATTAATCTTGACACAAGAACTCAGAGACTCCAAGAGAGAGGGCAGAGGTTAAGACAGCACACAGTATGCTCTCTCTTTCTCTCTCTCTCACATTCATACACTGAGCTGGAATATTATTAATGAACATGAGCACTGACAGAAAGAGAGGGTGAGGGGTTAAAATAACACTCAGTGCCAGCAAACTGACTGTGAGAGAACATGAATCCTGACAGCACCTGGAAACGAGAGAAGAAGGGGAGAGAGAGGGAAGAAGTGACAGAGGAGGAGCAATAGAATGGTTTATAGCAGTGTTTCCCAGTCTTTGCTTTTGTCTTATATACTCTAACAGCCATATATATAAGTATGTGTTTTTTAACTGCATTCAGCTGCATTTCTTTTTTTTTTAAATATTATAAAAGACCTACACATGACATATGAGCGGGGGGAAAAAAATATCACAGCAACATTAAGAATTCGTTCCCTCATTTTAGATAAATCATGGCCACGATATAACAAAATTAAAATGGGGGAACAAATTAGTACAACGTTCCCACTATTTAACTAAAACAAGGAAACTAATTCTTAATTCGTTATATTTTATTATACATTCTTCCAGCATGTCATGTGCAGGACTACATAACATTTTTTTTCCATTTTCATTTATTTATTTATTTTTTAAAAATCTTTTAATAAGTTACAATTTCTGTTATATACGCTACTTTTCATAAATTTTGGCTTGGTACAATTGATTCACGTTTTTGAAAGAAATCGCCTGCTCACCAAGGCTGCATTTACTTGATCAAAATACAGTAAAAACAGTAATATTGTGAAATTTTCTTCATAATTACTCCAGTCTTCAGGGTCACATGATCCTTCAAAAATCATTAAAATATGCTGATTTGCTGCTAAACAAACATTTCTTATTATTAATGTTGAAAACAGTTGTGCTGATTAACGTTTTTGTAGAAACAGTGATACACTTTTTCCATGATTCTTTGATAAAAAACATAATTAAAAAGAGCAGCATTTATTTGAAATAGAAATATTTTGTAGCATTATAAACTTTACTGTCACTTTAATTAATTTAATGCATCCTTGCTGAATAAAAGTATTAATTTCATAAAAATAAAAAAAAATCTTACTGACCCCAAAACTTTTGAATGTTAGTGTAGGTTTAACGAAGCAAAATCTAAATCTTTTCAAGTGCACCCTAAGGTACGCGTATCGCTGGTGGGGAATCACTGTATAGTGCCAAACAACAACATTAAGACATGAAACCTAGTGGGGAAAGAGAGGGAGAGAGTGTGCTGTCTGTGTAAACAGATTGATTTAATCCTCAGAAAGACAGATAGAAGAGTTATAGAAACGCAGATTGAGTGCACTTCATAAATGGGTGGACAGGTGGATCAATTGACTGAAAAATAGAATGGTTGGATGGATGGATGAAATGATGAATTGATGGATGGATGTATGATGGAATGATGGATGGATGGACAGACGGATGGATAGAGGTCGATACCTGTTGAGCAGCAGACATACACTCTTAATCTCAGGCAGCTCCGCCCATGGTGATGAGTGGGTGTGGCTAAAACAAAAACAGCAAAATCTCAATGATCTGTCAATCATCAGAAATACTTATTAGGTTCCATAACTATAATATTCTCTATAAAACTGAACACAGAGAAGCTTTAAATAAGTAATAATATATAAGTATCTAATATCTAAAAAGAAGCTTGTACTCTTGTATGTAAATAATAACTTATATGACAATGCATGCATAAGGCCCTACAAATACAGTAGTGTATAGTGTTAGCATTGTATATAATAGTATATATGTTTGGATTATTATGCACTTACACATGCAGTAATAAATAAGCCGATTTATATATAATATAATTATAAATAATACATATAAATACAATACAATTTCTTTTATTATTTGAACTCACCATATATTAAAGGCAAATTTAAATTAATATTCACATAATAATGAAAATTTGGGGAGGGGGATGATATACTTAATTGTTATGAAAATAATGTAGTAATGCTTTTTTCGAAGCAGAATATAATTTTTTATTTCTTTCTTTTTGATGAACATGTCCTGGACAAGTTGCCTGACATCCATATACTATAATAAAGTAATGTAAATAGCTTCCAATAAAAGACTTGGAATTGTGTATAGCTGAAATAAAGCACACTATATACTCACATATATAATAATACTCCTGCCCAACATGGAACTCATAGCCGAGCGAGAAGGCGCTGTAGCGCTGGAACTTTTCCGAGAATTTGATTGGTGCATGTGGGGCGTGGGGACGGTTACACTCCCAGCGTTTGAAGCCCAGCTGCGGGTCACACGTACGGTAACCACGATAACTGACCATGTAAAGCACGTACTGCTCGGCTACGCCTCTCTGGCTGCTGTTGTAGTGAGGACAGTAGATATCCAGATAGTCATTGACATTCACCTGTACCGTGTAGCCCTCCTTACGAAGTCTGATGACACAGAGAAACACACATATACAATTATAGTCAATTATTGCTCTAATAATGCTGGACATATTTTGCATCTTTATCCATTAACACATACACACACACACAAAAAGCATACAGTATAAGCAACTGAAAAACAATTACTAATAGGATCAAATTTAGTGTCAAAATTATGTGTCAAAGCCATAGACTTGTGGGCAGTGCTCTGACATATAGTGCAAATTTATATAATTTATTAAAAGAAAGTGTATTTGTGACCAGTCACCAATCATTTAACAGGGTTCCTTCACGTTTTTTTTTTTTTTAATTTCAAAACTTTTCCATACTCAAATGTCCAAATCTTTCTGTACATTTTTAATATTTAACATAAATGGTACATCATTATTTTCAGCATTATGTTTGGTATATAGCATAGTCATCTGTAAACTTTTTTTTTTTTTCATTGGCTTTCTAAAAGTGATAACATGCACTAACATGATGAGAAGAAACCTTTATAACCAGCATTTGCATAATGAAAATGTGCGCCTTGAATTCATTCAGTCGTGTTCAACAATTACTAAATCATCAGTAAACTTTTGCCAAGAAAACTCTTGCTTTTTTGTACGACAAATAGCTAAGCTGAATATGAGAACAACTAGAAATGCCCTCAAATTTAGAATCAGTCAAGCACATCTGATTTAAAATGGCAAGAGGTCGGGTGCAGCTGATTTCACATTCCTCCAAAATGAAAAGCAAAAAAGAGTTCTTTTCGGCCCCTGTGACCTCTCTATACAGGAAATGATCCAGTGATCTGAGTGGAGCTCATTCACTTTTTATATAGAGGATTTATCTAGCTACATTTACAGTGTATCATTACAAATCAGGGTAAAGCAGGTAGCTGTTTTGTAAATCATCAAACACACACACACACACACACACACAGGTCTTTCCTTTTGCTTCAAGGTTAAAGGAGGACAAATAAGTTTTCACATGATGATGAATGCATTTTCTTCGGCTGAAGTTCAGGCAGAATCAGTGCAGGCTTGTATCAGACATTTGCATTTCGGGGGAAGCTCCCTCGGGCCTGTGAGATAGAATGAAGGTGAGCATAAAGAAGGGAGAGACGAGTGATGGCTGTGTTGGGACCTGTAGTAATATATTGTTATACCGCTCCAGTGCACAGCTGTATTGACAATGAGTCTTACCATTCCATGACAGAATCTGATGAAAGCGCGCGTAACGCAACGTATATAAACAACGAGGAGCCTTTGCGCGGAGTGAATGCAGCTCTCGCGGGACGAGTCTTACTGCAGGTAGGAAAAGTTGCAGTGCAAGTGTCAGAATTCAAAACGCAACCGCGGTCCCTTCTTCACTGCACTCGTTTGTCAATGTCACACCAGCAGACGCCGAGAGGATGGAGTGAAACTCAGCGGGCTCTCAATGAAGGCAGGTTGCCATAATAATGACTGACCAGCAGGTGTCAGTATTTAGAAGCGCAAATGAATATCAATTTCTTTTTTCTCAGTTCTAGGTCACTTCTCCTGGGAGATTATTATTCAATTATTAAATGAAGATCAAAAACGCTGCATTAACGCTTCTCCCCCTTCACACTCGTCTATGATCATCACTCACTCCTCTCATTCTATTCCTCCGTCTCACTTCTGACTTTTAAAAGCAAATGACGGTGTGTGAGCGCAATGTGTAGTATATATCTCGCCACACCCCTCTACACACATTCATTCATACACCATGTGCAAAACGGAAAGGAAACATAAACGGGGAAAAAGTAAAGATTTTATTGCTTTAATACGGTAGCCTTTTCAATAAAAGATAGGCTAAAATGATTAACCATAATAACCATTGACTTAATTTTACTACAGTAAAACTTGGTATTGTTAGCCATCACTGTTATGTGACTCTTCTTAAAGGGATAGTTCATTTAGTCACCCTCAAAATATTCCAAAACCTGTATACATTTCAATATAAGATATTTTGAAGAATGTTTAGTTGTGGAGCACCATGACTAAATGTTGTCAGCTGTTTGGTGAACTATCTCTTTAAACTGTTTGCACAACAGGAGGCCACCACTCTTTTTACTCGGATTAATTTTGAAAGAAAATGTCTATATGTGGGCACAAACTTCAGGACTCTTTAGTGTTTCCAATCGTAATGGCCAAATAAAGGTAGGCTATAAAGTTCATTCAATACATATTGACTAATAGCAGGACATGTCGTTCGTTATAACATCATTCATGTTAGACGCCATATTCAATTTAAGGCAAATTAAAACAAGAGATTCTTTATGGCACGCATAAAGGTCGAAGATCACTTATTTTTCACAACTTTTTAAAATTGTTTTATAGAGTTTTTGTCTACTGAAATGTTTTATTTATTTATATTTTCAGAAAGACGTTTCGTCAGCTGAACAATCGATATGTTGTTAGAAGAAAACAATCCATTGAATTCTATTCCATCCCTCACAGCCTCGTTTTCATTCATGTTAACAATTAAATAGTGCTACCTGAGCAAAATTCAAACAGTAAAACAACTAGATCTATTAAACAAAACAATTAATGAAATAGCAAAAATGTAAAAGTATATTACTATAAACATTTTTTTGTTAATAAATATTTTAATCAATTTAAAATCAAATTAAATAAATGTTTAACATTTAAAATACATGTCAAATTGTCCTGTTCTGAAATTTCCAAAAAGATTTATCCATCAAAAATATACCCTTATACCCTTGAGACCATTGCCTAGATAAAGAAAAGAGTGTCTGACAAGATAAGCCAAAATTGAAAATTCGTGTAGGCTATGTGTGCAAGCACATTTCATTGTGACCATGCAACCTGTCAGATTTCCTTCATAAATCTGTTTTGTATTTCAAGG
The DNA here is from genome assembly GCA_037101425.1 of Elopichthys bambusa. Classification (NCBI taxonomy): domain Eukaryota; kingdom Metazoa; phylum Chordata; class Actinopteri; order Cypriniformes; family Xenocyprididae; genus Elopichthys; species Elopichthys bambusa. The sequence continues at coordinate 26,362,499 of CM074439.1, forward strand.
ATAAAGCACACAAAAGAAGCCTTACGAAAAACAAAAGGCCTTTTTCTTTTGTCTTTCATTACAAACTTCTTTGCAGTGCAGAAACGATGACAGTAAAGTCAGAGGTGGAAGACTGATGGACAATCTGCAGTTGTTATTATGTCCACGAGGGGGCGATGAAGAGAAGAAACGTTAACCCTACTGTATGAGATTTCAAATCATTAAAACAAATTATACAAAACAAACACATTTTCTTCTCAGCTCAGAGTAGTAACCCCCTGTCTACAAGGGAAAATCATTGGAACTATTTAGCTAACATTTCAAATAACATACATACAAGATTTACTTGATTGTATATGTGTGTACAGGATGAATGTATGGGCTGTGTGGGTCTAGGATACAAGATGCTGAGCTGGGCAGCAGGTTAGACCAAGATCAAGACTCAGTGGATTAATGTCACTATGAGAAAGACAAAGACAGAGACCAAAGCTTCTATAGAGAACAAAAGCCAAGAAAACCAATAATACCATCTGAAACATAACTGCCTATATAAGCGTTTTAGTTCGCTTCATTAATCAAATGTTGCAAGTACACCAAAAAATCCCATTATTACTGTCCATTGCTTGTTTTTGGACACATATTAATTAAAATCCTCATCCTTTCCATGTAGAACTTGAGTAAGATGCACATTTCTTATAGTTACATATGTGCAGAATGATTGTGCCTACAGAGCATATCTGTAATGAGAGAGAGAGAGAGAGAGAGAGAGAGATGGCAGAGCTGAATCAGCACCACCGGAGAATCAGCAGCTCTCTTCTCTTCCCTCGTTGTTCTTTTCTGTTCTTCTAATTAACCCCCTCAATCCATTTAATTAAAGGAGAGCATCTGTCCTGCGAACAGTTGACAAAACACATGTGAGGTGTGGTAATACACAAACACACATGCTGCGTTCTATAAAGGACACCTGCAGATCCACTGATGACTGTGGACTAAAAGTAAGTGTTTAGTTAACATACAGACCTCTGCATTGAGGCCCTATTGCTTAACTGACTTAATGCAGAGGTCTGTATGCTGGCGTTCTTGTTCATGTGACAGCAGGTAATCACAGCCGAGCTGATATTCAGACCAACAGCGCGATTTTGTACAACAGTTAAATAAACAAGATGTTCATATTAAGATGTTCATATTAAGACACAATATTGCAGTTACCTTGTCTAAGCTACCTTGTTTCAAACAAAGCCAAACCGCTTTGCATCTCCGAGCAACACACAGGTGTTCCATTCCTAAATTATTTAGAACAAAATATTGTACTTGAGTAAATGATTCAATGACTCACTCTCTTTTGAATCAAAAGTTTGAGTATATGATTCGTTCAGGATTGGAAGTGAATCACTGAATCACTGTTGTTGAATGAATTGCTTAAGTAAATGATTATATGTTACATTCTTGAGTAAATCATGTTTTTGAATGAGTCACTTGAGTAACTGAGTCGGTGGCAGCGTCCGAAATCTTAGGCAACTGATTTGTTGCCTCGTTGCCCTATCAGGCAATGACTCCCCAGGCAGTCTTTGAGTAATTAGGTGTGTTCGAATTGAAGCGGTGCTGTGCAGACCGATCGGTGGATGACATCAAAGTACCGATTCTAAGTAAAGATTCTAAAAATCTCATGGTACTTTGATGTCATACACCGATTGGTCTGCACAGTGCAGTTTCAAGTCAAACACACCTAATTACTAAAGATTCATTCAGAAACACTGATTCATTCAGGAATGAAACAAGTGATTGTGTCACTGAATCATTTACTCAAGAGATTTGTTCAAAAACACAGATCCATTCAGAAACTTAACAAGTGAGTGAGCCGTTGGCTGCGTCCGAAAGCTTAAAAATGCTGCCTTTGGAAGATGCATTCCAAGGTAGGAAGGCATCAAGGCACATCCGAATCCAATGTTAGCTTCACTTTCTGTTTCCTGAGTTGAACACACCTAATTTAGCGACTCACTCACTTGTTACATTCCTGAATAAATCAGGGTTTTGAATAAATGGGTATACTTTTTTTTTTTTTTTTACGTGTACGATAGTGTGCGCGCACAGTCAAACGCACAGCCTTGGAAAGTATACTTCATTTGACTTGTACGCATACACAGGTGTTCGACGCCTGTGCAGTTTTGAGCAATCTCTCGCCACGATGTAAACATCTTTGTATTCTTTCATGCAAGAGTTGTACAAATGAGGGTACTTTTTAACCTCTTCGCACAATCTCTCGTCTGTGTAGGCCTTTATCGTCGCTGTAGCTTGCATGCGTTACCCTCTGTTCTGTTTATTCAATTTTTTCTTTACCCTGTGAATCGAAGTCCCCAGGGCACGGTTGCCACTTTGTGGATAAACTAATTACTGCAAAAATATTAAATGCGCATGTGCGACCTGCATGTACAAGTACGCGCGGTTACGAAAAATCCAGCGGTGCGCGTACACTACGGGCATACTCTTCTGAAGACGAAATTTGCGTCACGTGCACTGTACGCTACTTTGGGCTTAATGCACAGACTGACTGTCATGTACAGATTTTTAGTTCAATTTTACTGGATTTTCAATAGTTTTAAATTATTATTTAAACTGTTTTATTTTTCTTTATTCCATTTTCCTACAAAAAAAAAGCTTATTAAAGCATATTAGGCATTTAACTTAGCATATTTTTTGTTGTTGTTGTCATGTCTTATCTATTAAGATGAGCCAAGAGCCTTAAAAAACAGGTGCATCACTCGCTGATAGTATTTAGTCCTCCATGTTTCTTTCACCATTTTGTGTCTCCCATCTAATTATTTGGTCAATCCCTCTACTCATTTTGTTCCTCTTTCTCTCTTTTTATTTTCACTCATCCTTTCTTTCCTCCTCTACAGCGGTAAATTATTGAAAGGTTATTAAATTCAGAGGCATCATACAGCCACTGCCGCTGGCTGGCACACACACACACACACACACACGCATGCGGCTGTAAACGTACCACATGCCACCCCAATAAAATTAATATGTGATTCTACACTCTGCAGCCAAACAGACGTTTACTATTCACTGGGTTCAGTGCAGGGTTTTAATCAATCAAACTTTCTCGTAATCAGTGTTTCAGCCAGGAGAGAGAAAGAGTGTGTGTTTGGTTTTAAATCTGCTAAGGAATTGATATGTGTCGGTGGGGGAGAGTTCAGCCGCTGTTACTTGCTCTCAAGGCCGACCTCATCACCGCTCCCCTCACATCAGCAGAGTGTGTGTGAGCGTAAATCACACACACCTTCACTCACTTCCCCTCGTTTCAAAGCCCATTTGCCACAGGCAATTAGAAACCAACCAATCTCTTGCTCTCTCTCACTTTAACTCCTCTCTGCGGCTCATTCTCTACATCTCACTCCTTTCTGCCTTTCTCCCTTCCTCTTCTCTCCCTCTGTATCGATGCAGTCGCTCACTGTCACAGCACTGATGGCAAGTTTTAGCCTTCTGAACTATACTAATCCAACAGATAAATTCTTGCTCACTCACACGCACACACAAAGTGCCACTTTCTGATGCTGGTCGATAGTATGTGAAGTTTTAAGTCAACCCAGGAGAGTCTGTTTATTAAACAGAGGGTGCAGATATTATTTTCAATACACACAATATTTCATCCCTTTCAATATATCAGTTCAGTCTAGCCATTTTCGATTTTCTTCTCAGTCACCTCTACGATGAACTGGCGTCTCACACACACACTCACTGGTCCTCACTTTACTGTTTATTACCCCCTTTCTTTTGAACAACAATGAGGATATGGCTCTCTTGCTCTCCTCTGCATCTTTCCTTCACCCCCTCGCTCTCTTTATTGCAAGTTCAAGTAAGTTTACAGAACACAGCTCCCATCTGAGCAATGAAGAGGGAGAATGTATGCGTCTTTTGGGCCTTATTTCTTTGTGTGTGTGTGTGGGCACATCTCTGTTTATTCTTGTATGCTATTATATATGTTATTATATTAGCTGTGGGCAGTTGATCTTCCATCATGCACCTGGGAAGCCAATCTTTTAATCTAACCGATTGCTCAATTGTTTTGTATTGTTTAACTTTCGGATTAGTTCTAATTCTTGGGATCGCATAGATAGGCAGATGCCACATTCGACCACTCCAGACATGTTGACGCGTCCGCCATCTTAGAATGGTTAACATGATGCTGGTCATCACTCACACTAACAAATCAATGAATTTTCATCAAATATTTCACAGCATTGTGCAGCCTGTGGCTGTAAAATCCACAAGCTATAAATTCCAGACGAAATGGGATTGTGCTGGTTTGTGTTTTTATGTATAACTCAATATGCAATATCCATATGCAGAATTATCACGTTAATGATATACTAAATGCTGTGGAAATCTCTCTCTCTCTCTATATATATATATGGTGTCTATGTACCACATATGTGTTGTTATTGCCTAGCCACTGTCTGTCCTGCAGTATGAGGCTATCTTTAATGTGTTGATTAAGCTCTGCTGGGCATATCGAGCGCAACAGTAACCGCCCATTTTGTCAGTAGCCTTGGTTCCAGAAGTGTTTTCCCATTGATTTTCTCCATAGGGATTTTATAAAACTCTTCGATAAAGAGTTCTAGGCCATGAATAAAACCACCCCCCAGCTCCAAGATGAATCACAACATCACAACCTTTCATTCAAAGCTTAATAGTATGTGAAAGTATAAAAAGCTAAAAAGTTAATAAAATACTTAATATGTTTTTCTAGGGGAATGAGTGAAACATTGCTAAGGATGGTAGAATATAAAACTGTTGATTTTATATTAATTGGTTCTGTGTATAAATAATATGTTTGAATTTGAGCAAAAAATTAAAATAAAATAAAATAAAATAAAAAGAAATTAAGCAGGGATGTATTAAACTGATCAAAAGTGACATTTATACATTTATAATGTTACAAATGATTTTGATTTCAAATAAATGCTGTTCTTTTTAACTTTCTATTCATCAAAGAATCCTGAAAATATTGTAATATAAAGCAGTACAAATAAATAAATAAATAAATAATATAAAGCAGCTTCTACATTACTAATAATAAGAAATGTTTATTGAGCACCAAATCAGCATATTCTATGAAGCCCCTAAAGGGACAAGGTGATGGGAAAAAAAAAAAAAAAAATTAGATGGGAGGAAAAATTACATGTCAAAGCTTTAGTGTTCTCTTGCATTTGCACGCAAAACTTTCTGTGCGAATGAACACAATGTTTCTTGGAGGAACGTAAAGGTTTTGTAAACGAATGCAAAGGTTTTGTGAGTGAATGCAAAGTTTCTCAGGGGAACACAAAAGCATTGACAAATATTTGTGAAAGTTTCAAAAGGTTTCGAAAGATTTCTATGGAACCATTAAAAATCACTTTCTCTATATATGGAAAACGAATTTCATTTTTAGTTACAGAATTTCACTGGTGTGCTTGCTCAATTCCTGCTTTAAGACCGACAATATGATTATATGTCTTGCCACGCCAGATATGTGTCAAATATATATAATTCCCTTTATCTTTGTATGTTCCATTCCCATAGCAAAGAATAACCACAAAGTAAGATATATGTAAGAAATCAATTGTTTCTTCTAGACACAGAGAGCAAATGGGAACTTCTTCTAAAGTCTCCTGCTACCTGTTCTTTCTCCAGAGAATAAGACTTGTAATCTCAACCTCAAGCGTTTCAGAAGAGATCTTAATGTTCCAAACTGTGCTTAAATCAAATTTTTCCAAGACCATATCATGTGAGCTCTATCTACATTTATTTTATAGATGTATATTCTGTCAACAGTTTTTTGTGACTATTTTGATGCTTTAATAAAATTGTAGAAGAATCATCTGAGACTAATTTGATACTTAAAGAGATAGTTGACCTAAAAATCTAAATTTACTCACCCTCAAGTAGTTTCAAACCTGTATTACTTTCTTCTGTGGAACACACACACACAAAAGAAAACTTGGTGAACAGAAAAAATAAAATCATACAGGTTTGGAACGGCATGAAGGTGAGTAAATGATGACAGAATTTTTATATTTAGGTGATCTTTCCTTTTAAATAAAACATACAGTATTTATGTCTCCTGAGCTTTGAAAGAGCAACCTTTGAGCAACAACATTTTCACTCTGTTCCTTTGTTTGTTTTTTACTCTAGTATAGAGCTTTAAATGGATCTCTAAAACAATCTGTTAGACAGACAGAAAGGAAAGAGGGACAGAGAGATAGAAAGAGAGAGAGAGAGACAAAGAGTAAAGCAGGGGTCTGAGCTGGGGGTTCCATTATAAGAGCATTTGACTTCAGTACAGGCCATGTGTCATGAATTAAAATTGAATTAGCATTGACTGTGTGTGTGCGCGTCTCAAATAAATGGATGATGAACGACAGAGATGGATGGACACATTCAGGGGAGTGAAGGGGAGGAATGAAGGGATGAGGAAGAGGAGAAATGCAAATGAAAAAATGAACGACAGGAACAGAAGTGAGAAACTGGGACGGACAGACTAAGAGAAGGTGAAACAGGACGTTGAACTAAAGAGGAGAAAGAGGACATGTCCATCAGGCTTAAGTCCTAAACATACTCTATACCAGTGAGACTCAACTCAAACCATTTTTATTATCATTGCAAGTGAACAAGTAATTAATTTAGTGTGGATTGTATTTTCTTTTCTTGCAAGGGCCACTATTCCTGAAATAATATAAATATATTAACATATTTTCATGAATAAAGACTTTTAAAAATGTGGAAAAAAGCATAATATGCTAAATTAAATAACTGGATTTTTATTGTTAATGTTCTACCCACTTGTACTAATGTACTAACCACTTTTAGAGGAATGTTAAATGTATAAACCTGAAAAAAAATTTTTAATTAAACTCAAATATATTATTAGTTAACAATGAGTCCTGAAAAGAAAAAAAGAAAAAAAAAATCCTGAATTGTTTTTTACAATGGATTTTCTGTTTTAATTTTAGTTAAAGTTGTGGTAATTGTATTGAATGTTTTTGTCATTTTTATTATTGTCTATAAAATGTCTATAAATTGTCTATAAGTTTTAGTTTATTTAGCTTTAGTTATTTTATTACTTCAACTTAAACTAAATGAAAATAAGAAAATGCCTTAGCAATTATCTAAAATAAACTATTTTAGTTTTTAAGTTTTTTCTATTTTATTTCAAATAATGAAAATGTTTTTGTTTGGTTTTAGGTTTAGTTTTGTTAACAATAATACCTTGGTCCCAGACCACAGTTTGCATAGAAGACTATAAATTTGTCATGTCAGTTCTTTTTGGGTTTCATTTTGCTGAGCAAGTTGGTTAAATTATGTAACCACATTTCCTAATAATAACAACAACTAGTTTAACAGCACATACATTTGAAGGCAACTCTATAACCTTCCTGAGGGTTATTATAGCCAGTAACTCTTATTTGGACAGTGAGTCTTATTTGGCATTTTTCTGGCCTTGGAGAGAAATAGTCATTTGATGTAATGGGGACAATCAACAAAAGTTTGACTTAAATGAGTATTAAGCATGATTAGATGGCTGCGGTCACTTTGGCAAGCAGGGTGGGGCCGAGAGCCGCGGGAACGGAGCGAGGCCGGTGGCACGAATGTTAATGAGCGTCACCTGTGCTCCACAACGGTCTCAAGTCCCAAGGAGGAGCTCTGGAAGGATAAAAGGAGGAGTGATGACAGTGAAGGACGAGCGAGGACCAGGCCTGTTGGTGTTTTATAACATTTATATGCGGCAGTCGTCCGTGAGGCCCTGCCACTTTACTTTCTTTTTGGATTAAAGTCACACTTTAGTTTAGGGTCCAATTCTCACTATTAACTACGACTTTTGCCTCAATAATAAATTACTGCTTAATAGTTAGTAAGCAGTTGTTAAAGGTACAGTAGGTGATCTGGGAAAATGCTAACTTTAGCCTGCTAGCATTGAAAGGGTACGTCTCACCCTCCCTGCAAATCACCATCCAAAGCCACGCCTCCTCAAAAACACATCAACACGCACAGACCAGAAGCGAGACGGCAAGAGACAATGTTATTGGATTATATCATGTCATTCACCAGTGAGAAAACTTAACAGTACAGTGAGTAACAGTACTACAATAACGAACGTAAACAAACAGAATTAGATGCAGCAAGGATATGTTGGACATTTCCAATGTGACAGCTGATGAAAAACTAGCAGCACTGAGCACAAAATAAACCACATTACTGTCTTTATAACCAGAAAGGTGATAGTATTTCAACAAAAATACAATGTAAACATTGTCATAATATCACATGCATATATGCATGCTAATAATTGGACCCTAAACTAAAGTGTTACCATATATATATTCCAGGTGCTAAAGACAAAAGCAAATTAAAAGGCAGAGTAAATAAAGACACTCCTGAACTTCACAGTTTCAGCTAATCTCCAACGCTCTCAGTCCGCTAAAAACGACAAACCTGCACACCTTTATCGAGCTGTAGTTTCAAGACATTAACCTCTGACCCTCACATTGATCCAATCTGAGCCCCACTACCTCATCACATGTATGCACAGACGCACTCCCACTGTGTGGCATGTTTACAGCCCTGGATACTGGTAGTTTGGAGGCTCTTAAGGAGAATCAATACAGCGGTTAAGAAAAGAGCAGATTGGAGCAGTGTAATGGTCTCAAGTACTCACTCTAAAAAGCGCTTTCTCCAAACCCGAGCCCGCCCACTTACCCACACACACAGATGCAGGGCTGTCATTAAACTACATTTACACTCGTGCTAACGCTGTTTACACAGTCGGGGCTCTGTCCATGAGCGGCTTTGAGCCGAACAGGATGTAGGGAGAAATGTGTGAGCTGTGGCTCCAGTTCAGTATGTGTCACAGTCTATTCCATGATCTCTTTCTGCCAGTCAGAGTCCCAAAGACATGTGAGCTGGAGTGAATGGCACATAGGACTCTGCTGTAAGTGTGTTTGTGTTTCCATTAACCTCGCTGCCCTCTCTCCTCTCCCACACGTCTAATGTTGCCATCTCCTCTCGTCAAAGATGTGAAAGTGTGTGGCAAAACAAGAAGAGGAGGGATAGACAGTGTGTGTCTGTTTGTGTATATCTTACTGATAAATATTTTAATGTGTCTTTTGCCCACTATACAAAAGCTCATTTTGTCAAACAAGAACAATGAACCACTCTCGTTTTGTTTCTTTGACCTCTCTTTCCTTCTTTTTTTGTTTTTACCCTGCTGAAAAAACAGATCAAAGGTGATTTGCTAGTCATATATGTTTTTATAATAGTCTTCCAGGCTAAAACCCCTCTAAAACCAGCAAACCGACAAGCTTAAGAGCAATAAACTAGCTTTGGCTGGTTTATACTCTTTTTTCATTAGGGTCTTCTTGCTTGCTTTTTCCCCTTTTCACTAGTTTTCTTTTACTCTGTCACTTTCTGCTCTCACTTCCACATATGTCTGTCTCTATATCTCTATCCTCCATCTGTCTTGGTTTCTCTTTTTTTTTATTTTGGGCACTCTTTTAGACATCTCTGTCTGCTGTCTATCATTCTCAAGACTCATTCTCCACCCTTTACTCTCACTCACTTCTTTTTGCTTTTTCTTCTTAATCTTATGATTACTGTTGCCATACTTGTCAATACGCCACTACAGATGTTGGTGACATCTCTCAATCATTCTCTGTATGTGTATTATATATATATATATATATATATATCAGGGGCGTTTCCTCCAAGGAGGCAAGGGAGGCAGTGCCTCCTCAAAAAACTGAGATAGAATAGAATAAGAAAATAATCCATATTACAAAAATAAAATAAAACAAATATTACAAGATATGATATTAAAAAGTCTGTCCAATAGCGACACCCGCAGGTAAAGTTACAGCGGGAGTCCACATCTCTCGTGCCTCCCTTCCCCTCATACAAAATCAATAGACCCCCTAAAAGTGTGCGGTGGGTTTTGTGGGGGGTAACTGAGAATGAATGGGGGAAAGTCACGTGAGAGGAGGCAATGGCTCCATCGCACTTTGAAATTGGTTATGATTGGATATGATTGGTTTGTGTGATAAATCCCGCTTCTTGTTTATGTGCGTATTCCACGCATCAGACTAACGTAAGTAAGTAAACAGCTCAGACACTTAGATATCACCGCTTTATGTCACGTCAAAATTAAACTTGAAAAGGCCTGAAAACATGATGACTGTGGGGGTTTTAGTGAGCAATCATATTTAAATGCTAGTTGCAGTTTATAATATTAATATTAGTATTTTTATTATTATTATTATTATATTATTATTATTATTTTAATTAACAAATAACCAAAGCCAAGAGATGAATTTAAAATAATAATAATTATTATTATTATTCCGATTTGAGTTTAGTTTATAATAAAAATATTAATAAAATTATCATTATACAATAACTATTAATAACAAATGTTATTATTATTATTATTACTATAGTTTATTTTTTAAACTATTACCAGCATTAAAAAAACAACCAAAGAACAAGTGTTGAATTTAAAATAATAATAATAAACAATTGTATTATTATTATTATTATTATTATTATTATTAAATACTGGCAGCAGTTTATAATATTATTATTTCCATGTTTTAATTGTTTTTATTGAAAAATAACAACCATAGTTGAATTTAAAATTATAATAATAATAATTATTATTATTTCAGTTAATAATAATAAAATTATTAATAAATATGAACATCAAACAATAACTACTAATCATAAACTATTATTATTATTATTATTATTTCAGTTTATTTATCAACCTATTACCAGCATTTAAAAAAATAAAAGATCAAGTATTGAATTTAAATGATAGAAATTATAAAAATTATATTTAGTTCAGGTGGAAATAAGAGGTGACCGAGAGCAAAATTAATTTTAGAAATGTCGTTAATTTATATTTTCAGATCATAATCTGAGAATAGATATAATTAGGTATCATTTTTATTCAGACACAATCATTTTCTTTTTATTTTATTTTTATAAATAAAAAGCTAATTGACTGTTATCTTACTTGTTGTGTTAGCATATGCAATACTTTTACAATGTTTTTTTTTTTTTTATATATATATACTTTATCATACTAATATCCTCTTTAAGGTTGATAAAGGCCATAATCTAATCTTTATTGGAGGACATACATTTTGTTGAGGCAAAAGATTTTCTTTTCTTTTCTTTTTTTTACATTAGAAGAAATTTATTAGCAGAGGTTTATTACATCTGTAACTCAAGTAAGATTTATGACTCGTGTAGATAATGAGGTCTAAAATACAGAAAAAGAGCTTATTCATACAATACTGAAACCATACGCATACGCACAAACACTTCCCTCTCTATTTATTTTCCTCACTTTTCAATGTCAGCGGGCAGCCTTCCTTTTTCTCTGCTACAGGGGATGAAAATTTAATATCACAGAACAAGAGAGAGTGAAGGAGAGAGACACTTTTCACAGTCCCTTTATAGTCTATTCCATTCAACAACAACAAAAAACCCCATCCTCTTCATGTACAACTCGAACAAGTTCACATTCTTTGTGGTAACGTGCAAACAAAGCCAACTGAGCGTATCTGTAGTAACACAGAGGAGAAATAACGAGGGAAGGAAATAGATGTGCTAGAGATAAAGAAGCGATTCAGGAAAACTAATGAAGAGCTGATTTTGGCATAAAGGAGAAAAATAAAACAAAACAGAGAAAGCAAGAAAATACTGAGAGATAATGGGGAACACTGAATAAGAATTAGAAGCTTTACCTTATTACAAGGTTACAGAGATAATGTAATGTTACAGAGATGCAATAAAGAGACTGCAAAAGAGAAAAAGAAACATTAATTCACTCACGCTGGAAGTACGACACGGCCATATAGAGTTCACAGACACTAACAGCACACACAAATAAACACACACAGATGTTCTTTCTTTTAACTTTGTTTCTGTGTGCCAACAAACATGTAATTTTGTTTTCACTCCTCTTGTATAAATCATCCCATCATGACGCTTTTCCGACACAGTTTTGGTACAATATGCTGTTTGCACAATATAGGAATAACATAATGGTTATTTTTAAATTATTATTATTTTTATTATACATTATTATTATTATACATATTTTTAAGTTTTTTTTTTATCTGTATCATTTGATATTGAATATTTAATTGTGCAAGGCTCATTTCCTCTATTTTTTACATTTTCTGTCAACCCCTCACTTTAAAAACACACTTTAAAAAAATAATAATTTCCAACAGATATCGAAATGGTGAATATCTATTTTTTTCCACTGTACATTATGTACTTGTAGCATTTAAAATGACTCATTTTAGTGTTTTGCTATTTTTATGTATTTAGAAATAATTGTATGATTTTGTACTAATATTTTATTTGTCAAACATTATGAAGATGATACAATTACAGTAATTGGGATTTTTTCCATTTCTACCAAATAAAAAAATAAAAAAATAGTAAAAATAATTTTAAAAGGAGAACAAAACCCATACACATCATGTACAGATACAGTAATAGCCTCTTTAATAATAGTATGAAATTTTAATATCTGCCATTTATTACATGAAAATATTTATCTGCTTATCTGACAGAATTTTAATATTGGTACATTCCTTCTACTTTAATGTAATTACCATGGTGCATGAACATAGTGAATATTCCAAATTACCAAACAGTACAATGTTGCTATCTTTAGGCACTATTTGTATACTTGATTTGACCCTTAAAAATGACCTTAGCTGGTGTAACCAAATGCAGTCAGGTGGATTCAACCCTTTTAAATAATATTTATAACTTCATTAAAACCAGTTCTTTTCGATGTTACCACATGAAGCACATTTTCTAGGTTATCTGATAACATATTAACAGTGTGTCTGCACAGTGCTCTTTGTAAGGGTCATGTCTTTTTCCCCCCTTTTTTATACAATCTGGCCCTTTCCTGTATCCTTGCTCGCTCAACTCTTTCTTCTATATTTCACTATCTTCGCTGTTATTTTTTTCATTTTGTCCTTTCTTTCTCTCCCTCCCTCTGAGCTGTCACTGGGCCATATGTAAAATATCTGTTTTTCTCTGTGCATTTCTCATTTAACTCCCTCCTTATCTCCTTGGACTGACCCCTTCATCTCTCCCAGCCTCCCTTTCTCGTTTTCTCTCAATCTGTTTCTCTCTCATCAGCTCCCTCCCTCTCTTGGCTGCTTTCTATCTCTGTCTGTCCCTCCCTCTGCCTGTCACAAAGCCTGATTTGTAGGAAATCCAGCAAAACCGATGTGACCATGTGACATTTATCAAATTCGAAAAACATGATTTCTGTTATTTTGACAAATAAAAAATCTGATGTCTAGTCTACTGCAATTTCCAAACATTCCCACAGTTAAAATAGGGATTAAAGATGTAAAAGTTTTAAAGTGCGGTCGCTGCAAAAATTTACCAGGAGAGAAACAAGAGATTGTTCCAGCTCAGGCTCACTCGAAAAACATGCTTGTGGTAACATTTCTGCTAAATTATATTACGTAGCTTCTTGCACGTGTTGCGAAATGCCAAAAGTGAGTGGCACTAAAAGCATGTTCAGTTTCATCCAAAACAGATGAACATGAATCTGGCAATGTTTTATTATGTTGGTTGTTGTAGGTATCGCAGGAGTTCGGAGATGAACTCCTGTCCAGTGAGTGACGCTAAATAGTTAATACTCTATCACATTTGAAAATAATTGTACCACCTACCATTAACCCTAAACTGATAGTCAGTGTTGGGGAAAGTTACTTTTTAAAAGTAATGCATTACAATACTGCATTACTCCCTAAGAAGGTAACTAACTGCGTTACTTAGTTACTTTTTATGGAAAGTAATGTTACTGGACTTGCTTGTTTGTTTTTTAATAACAACAGAGAAGTTATATTTTTGGCAAATGTAAAGGCCCTTTCACACCAAAAGTCAAATGAATAAGCTGAAGGAAATGCATTTTTATGCTTGTACAGTAGGCTTACTACGGTAGTCGGTGTTACTGGTGTTACCGTCGCAACACCGGTTTCATCACTTGCCCACCGTGGCAATTTTTTTTTTCCCCAGTTTAACACGTTAAAAATATTTAATGCAGTTAATGCAGTATCTGTTTTTTGATCAAGCTCTTATTCATGTAAATGCTATTAAACCATTCAAGCACGACAAGACAAAAGAGAACGTGCTGTATGTGAATGTCCTATGTGACCTACCTGTCTCCACCCCCTGATCCCTAAATCTACCCGTCCAACCCTGATCCCTAAACCTACCCATCTCCACCCCCTGATCCCTAAACCTACCCATCTCCAAGCCCTGATCCCTAAACCTACCCGTCTCTACCCACTGATCCCTAAACCTACCCGTCTCCAATCCCTGATCCCTAAACCCACTCGTCTCCAACCCCTGATCCCTAAACCTACCCGTCTCTACCCCCGATCCCTAAACCTACCCGTCTCCACCCCGATCCCTAAACCTACCCGTCTCCACCCCCTGATCCCTAAACCTACCCGTCTCCAATCCCTGATCCCTAAACCCACCCGTCTCCAACCCCTGATCCCTAAACCTACCCATCTCCACCCCCTGATCCCTAAACCTACCCATCTCCAAGCCCTGATCCCTAAACCTACCCGTCTCTACCCACTGATCCCTAAACCTACCTGTCTCCAATCCCTGATCCCTAAACCTACCCGTCTCTACCCCCTGATCCCTAAACCTACCCGTCTCCACCCCCTGATTCCTAAACCTACCCGTCTCCACCCCCTGATCCCTAAACCTACCCGTCTCCACCCCCTGATCCCTAAACCGGCACTTACAATTTCTCTCAAAATGGGGACAGGAGAGCTGTCAGTCAATACTTGGGAAAACAAAGTAACTTGCGTTACTTATTTGAAAAAGTAACTTTTTGTTGTAAATTTAAAAGTAATGCGTTACTTCACTAGTTACTTGAAAAAAGTAATCTGATTACGTAACACAAGTTACTTGTAATGCATTACCCCCAACACTGCTGACAATGTTAACAAAAGTGACCAAAAATTTGGCTGAAGTAACTATGTCATTTTAGCTGCTTCTGCAAGTTTTTTTTTTAGCTATTTTATCGTGACTCATGTTCCATGGGACTCCAAGGGCAAAGCTGTACCAGATGAGCTACCGAGCATGTTTGTTATAGGTCAGAAAAGCCATACATATGGAGCTGGTTATGTGATGCAAATGTGACAAATTCAAATCACGCACTATGGTAAAAGGTGATTTGAAGTCATAACATATCATTTTGCAAGGAACCAGAAAGGAAAGGAATTGTGAAAAGTAATAAAAATTATTGGAGTTTTGCAAAAATTTAGGTAGATACCTGTTTTTCCAAAGAGCCAATGCTTAATTTTCCAATGAAACAGATCACATATTAAATCAGGTAACCAGATCAAAAGACCAGTGTCACAGGTCTTTATTCGCATTGCTAGAGGAAATAAACAGAAAATATCAAGAACACAGTGCTTGGAAAGAACATAAGAGCTCTTGATATCAAATGTCATATTAAAAATGTCAAGCATTACAATGTTTTACTGACGCATAAAAATAGAGCACGATGGAAAATGTACAACCCAGTCAGTCAAAGTGACAGATAATGATTCTACCAATCCTGATACACAACATCACAGGAACTCGCACACAAACTCTTACTAAATCCCCTTCAAACATTCTGTCTCTCAGTATCCCGTTTCTATTTCCGTCTCTATTACAGTCGTGTGACAGAGCGCTCACTTTACCACAGAGAGGAGAGAGTCTGCGGTAATTAAATCTAATTAGAATAGCTCCCCTAACAATACAATTCCCTTTCAGAGAAAGAGCGAGAGTGTAAATGGGCAGGAAAAGCGGGGCAGCTGTTGATGTGTGTCCGGAGGTCATTTCCAACTTCATCTCCTGAGGTGGAAAACTGCCCTTTGTGCTAAAGAGAGGATGAGTATGTGGGTGTCTGGAGGACGGATTCTCTCCAAATGTCCAGACTTCCTTTGTCGTAAATAATTCCAGAGTGCAATCTATCATAAATAGATTTGGTGCAGCAGAGGACGACTCTCACTTATAGTGGGTGAAGGAAAGGAGACATTGAGCTGCAACAAGGTCAGGTTCTCTTCCTATTTTCCTTTTTCAGCCATCTTTTATGGCCCTTGGGTGAGTCACCTCTTTGGCACAATTTGGTTTGGCCTTTAATGTTATCCAGTAGTTCTCTTAAGAGAGATAATTCACCCAAAAATTAAAATTCTGTCGTTCCAAACCTGTATGAATTTCTATTTTCTGTAGCACACAAAAGAAGATATTTTGAAGAATGTTGGTAAACCAAACAGTTTTGTTTGTTATTGACTTCCATTGTATTTTTTCCCATATAATGGAAGTCAATGGGAACCAAAACTGTTTGGTTACCAACAGTAAATTATGACAGAAAATATATTTAGTGGACTATACCTTCACCCAAAAATGACAATTCGGGCATCACTTACTCACCCTCATGTCGTTCCAAATGACTTTATTTCTTCTAAGGAACACAAAAAAGACAAAAGAAGACCCCCCATTGACTGAACAAATAGTTCTGAATTTTTTTTTTTTTTTTTTTTTAAATATCTACAGAAGTTTATGTTACACAGAAGAAAGAAAGTCATGCAGGTTGGAAGAGATGAGGCAATTTTTGGGTTGGCTTTAAAGATTGTTATATAGTAACCTAATCCTCTCGGATATGAAAAATGAAAATATGCTTGACATTATTAACTAATTTTTAATAGAATAGAAGAATAGAATAACTCTCTCTAAAATTTCCACCGATCACTGCGCAAAAAACAAGTGTTAAGCACCATCCAATGAGAATGAAAGATGATTGGTAAAAATATATATGTTGAGGGGAAACAGCAAAACATAACCTCCAAATACATCTGCATAAACCCACGCTTGCTCTGTCTCACATGCAATGCACAGGTTAATGCTGGAACATTTAAAAACAAATGCTAGACAGCAAAAATCCAAAATCTGACATTTTTCAGAACAGGATCTGACAGGATCCGGTTTAAATTATGCACTGCCCTTCATTATAGTGAACACCATGCACAACAACTGGATATTTACTGGCAGAAACTGGATATTTATTTGTTAGCTCTTGTTTCCTCCTATTTTTAGATTTAATTTACAGTCATCTATGGGTAACTTAAAGGGGCAACAATAATTTGTCAAATATATAACGTTTTAAGAGAACTATCTTTTGAAGAGTACTGTCCTTTTAAGAGTAATATCTTACTGTATCCATCAATGCATAAAAATCTGTTAAGTTCATAATTTGATAAAAGTTAGTTTTATAAAATATAATTAAATACAATATAATTTAATATCTGCCATAAAATAAAAATAATTGTCAGTATCTGTATTGACAAGAATGTTAAAATCAGTGCATTCCTGAAATTCATAGTGGTAAAAATAATTGTATTTGTCATAACTGTACAACTGGCTCCCAGCTAATTCGAGAGCCCTGTGATATACAGTGTTTTGAAATGACATCACAATTCAAAAGAACAGCATGTGGCGTGATGGTGAATAATTAACCAGCGGACAAATAAACACACAGACGTCCTTTCACTGTAAGCAGAAGCACACATTATCTTCTTTTTTTTTAATTTTCAGAGTATGTCTCCAATCCATCAGGTACAAAAGCTCAGGCTAAACATTAGAAGGACCATAATGATGATCTGTGTTCATTGCAATGATTATGAATCCAGGTTTTCATCCATTCCTCAGAGCTCTCACAGTAACGTGCTGGATGAGATCTTCTGACGAAGCAAGGAATGTCATCGCTGAGAAATGAACAAGAAGCACTGAAGCCTGAATCCTGGCACACTGGCTTTCCATCCTACAGTCACAGCCATATGCAGACGAGGCCATTCCGGCTCCAGTGGGCAGCAATCACCTGAATTCACACTAGTAAGAGGGAAACTAAAAGGTGCTCTAGGATCTAATCAAATATTCATACGGATGACATATTTAAATGAGATCTGTGTTTATGCTAATTTTGATAGTACATCTTTCAGCAACATAATACATACACATATATGCAATTCACAAGATGATACTGGCCGACTGCTTTCATCATGAAAATGTCACACGTTATGGGCTTGTATCTAACTCAAAGGGAAAGATCAAACTAATACCCCAGTTAATATTGTACACTGATCCTAAAACTAGAAGGAAAATTTATTTTCAAAACATTTTTGTAAAAAAAAAAAAAAAAAAAGTTGCTTCTTGGGATAGTTCACCCAAAAATGAAAATTATCCCATGATTTACTCACCCTCAAGCCATCCTAGGTGTATATGACTCTTCTTTCAGACAAACACAATCCAAGATATATTTAAAAATATCCTTAGTCCTCATAGGTTTATAATGGCTGTGAATGGTAACCCAAATTCTGAAGACAAAAAAATGCACCTATCCATAAAAAAATGAATCCATATGACTTCAGGGGGTTAATGAAGGCCTTCTGAAGCAAATCAATGCATTTGTGTAAGACAAGTATCCTTATTTAAAACTTTATAAAGTAAAATAACGAGCTTCCAACAGCCATACACATATGACGACGTCCAAAAAGCGTTAACTTCCGTGACATAGTACACAATGCGTAGTACGTCATATCATTGTGTAGAACGTCACGGCATTGTGTTGCAGAAGTTTTTGGACGTCGTTGAATGCATATGGCTGTTGCGCCGGATATAAAGTTTTAAATAAGGATACTTGTCTTACACAAACGCATTGATTCGCTTCAGAAGGACTTTATTAACCCCCTGGAGTCATATGGATTCATTTTTTTATGGATGGATGCATTTTTTTGTCTTCAGAATTTGGGTTACCAGTCACAACCATTATAAACCTTTGAGGACTAAGGATATTTTTAAATATATCGTTCGTTCGTCTGAAAGAAGATAGGTGTATACACCTAGGATGGCTTGAGGGTGAGTAAATCATGGGATAATTTTTTGGGTAAACTATCCCTTTAATAAGCTTGTTTAGTAAAACAATTCCTCAGTTAATTCCTTTACTAAAAATTAAAACTGAAATTAAAACAAAAACATAATAGCATTTTTAAAATTCATGAAAAAAAAAAGAATACTAATAAATTTTAATAAAAATATATAATATAATATAATATAATAACCTTGATACGGATGAAGAATATGAACTTGCATTGCATTAATGTGTGAGAGAGAATCTACAAAAAAGTGAGGAGTAGGGTTGTGCCGATGGACGATATCATCGTCCATCATGATGGCTGACCGACATCACGATGGAGATGCCACGCCCCCGCCCCGCTGCGAGTTTCGAGTCGACACCATAGACTGTAAAAAAATACACACACTAATCCTAGTCTCTTCTATAGACTATAGTTAACCTAAAATCTTTGCAGGAATTGCTCTGTAAATTAAATTGAGAATATAACTAATGCATATATGCTATTTTAAATACTGTAGTCTATGCCAGAGACGTGACGTGTGTTAGTTCAGTGTGAGAAGTTTCACAGTGAAACCGTGTCAGGCATTTGATCTTGATATTGTTAGAATCTTGTCTTTTTTTACATGTCTAACACTGTACATTTAACTTAAAATATTTAATTTTGTACAAGAAAACAGCCCTTATTAATGAATTATTAGTAGCCTATTGTAGTGTCTCGGGAGATCATGCTCATTGATAGCTCTGTGGCTATACTGCACTGAAGCGGCAGTTTAAGATATAAACCCAGAATTCAGCGAACGTCAATTAACTTTTGTCTGGTTAATAAATACCTTTAAAGACAATTTTCCTTAGCCATAATGTCAAATAACGGTTAGTAAAATAACGAAATTTTATTTAGTTATTTTTCCCCCTTCACGTGCAACCTATTGGAAAGTGCGGATGAGTCATTAGTTGGGTTAGTAACCCCACCGTTATCATCGTCCATCATGATGTTTTACTGTAAACATCGTCAACTACCAATTTAGGGGACATCGCCCAACCCTAGTGAGGAGGGAAGAGCCTATGAGGTCAAAGGTTAGATTGAAAAGTATGAAAAGCTAATTAAATGAATACTCAGCACAGTAAGCACAGTCATCTATCTGTCTATCTGTCTGTCTGTCTGTCTGCCAGAGGATGTGGGTAAATTCATGCCTGCGTCAATTCAATTTCATTCTAATCATGAACAGCACTGATGGACAGAGAGGGCAGGAGAAATATAGAGAAAAAGAGAGGGAGAGAGAGAGAATAATCACACTTTGAGCATGACATCCAATCTCTTTTTCCATCATTCTCTTTCCTTCCCTCTCTTTCTCTCCCTCTCTTTCCAGGTCTTGGCCTTCCTCTCTTGTTAGAGTTTGTCTGCTGAGAGCTTCAGTAAACAGGCTCAGTCTCATATTCTGTAATGCTTCAGTCCAGGGAGCCGAAAAGAGATTGTCAGTGAAAAAGGTTTCGATTTCACGTCAGACACATAGGTTGAGTTTACGTACATAAGCTCTGTAAATAGGTTTCGATTTCTAATTCTCAACAGATGTGCACAGTCGGACCCCTCCGACCCACAAATCCAGCTTTAAACACTCCGACACGAATTTCTCCTATAATACATACACACACACACACACACAGGGGAAATCATCGCTCTGCATAGTTCTACACCTGAACCATTTGCAGTGTGTGTTTCACCAATGACTCCACTAACTACTGATGGCCCTGATCCCATCCTGCTCTCCCAGGAGCTTATCCCTCCATCCCACTGTGCGTGTGTGTGTGTGGCTCAGATAGGGAGTCTCACTTGGCGGACCAGAAAAGCAAATTACTCTGAAGTTCACTTTGATGACTTGTTAATTTGATTGGTCAAGCATACGGTGTGAGCGTGCGCAAGCGATTAGTCCATAATATGATTATTCTCGTAAGACTAGCGGCGACGATGTGGAATAGAGTCACTCTCCCAGTCCGGCGAAGCATGAAAAACCTGTTTAAAAAGCAATTCCTGTGCGCGTACACACACTTTAATTGTTTCATTGTTTTATTATAATGGCGAGCGCCGTCCTTAATGGTCAGAGCACTCCGAAATAGTTACCCGCCTGCGGCGCTGATGTGAGCGATCGAACGGACACGGTTTGATGCCGTCGGGCTGAAAAGAGGAGTGATAGAGTCGTTCCTCTTACGCATTTTCTCTCTATCTTGAGGGCTAAACTAAGCGAGGCCGTCGTAATCAGCTGTGTCGTATGGAGTGAGAATGGCACTTTATAACGCACACTGCACAGTTTACAGATAAACACATTAGAGTCATATTTCACCCTCCAGCACAATGACTGCCAATCAGCACTGCAGAGAGCCAGAGAGTGTGTGTGTGAACTAGAAGCAAGGATATGGCTCATTTATTGAACATTAAACCCAAACTCAGACTCGCCATGGTAAAAAATAATACCCAGAATGCGTCGCACCGGAGCGTGGCATAAGTCACGAGTGACCGCATTTGAACAAAGAGTGAAAAACAGCCCAAGGTGCTAAAAGTCAGATTTAAATATTTATATTTCTACAGTACATGTTGAAAAGTCTCAGCTATTCGGTGAGCACACAAACACCCTGGTTTCAGGCACACAGTAAGAGCAAGGATACAGATTGCTATTGACTGTGGCCGGGTCTCATTCAGTGCACACCTCAATGTAATCTTTCTAAATATTTGATTACCTAATAACATTTTTCTGGCCCCATTCTTTTTTCCATCATGCATAGAAATAGTAGTCAAAATTCACATTGGAAGGCAATGAAATACAGCGTCACTCTCTTGCTCGCTCGCTCTAAAAGAGATGTATAATTTAAATGGAAAGATTAGCTGTGTGAACACGCCGTCCGCCCCAGCAGCAATGATTCCACTCTGCTGAATCAATACTCATCAGATCACTCACTAAACGGCTAAATATATAAACTAAAGAAGTGAATCCAAGTTTAATGGAATCTAGTGCCTTTATCTTAACCCCAAGTACCTTTCTCACTCCCTCTCTCTCTCTCTCAGGTTTTATTCAATCACAGCAACGACTGCTAATGTTAACAATGCTAGGTCAAATAAAGCTCTGATATTCCTTCAAAACAAACTGTGGTGAAAGGAAAATTTGAACAAAACTTCTCACAGTAAAAATCCTCACAGTAAATCGAATTCCTTCCTTTGGAACAAAGATTCAGTCACAGTGGGCTGTATTTGTGGGCTCTGTGAAACTCTCTGTGGGAGTGATTTGTGATTAATTTCAGACTAAAAGTTGGAATCCAAACCCAGGCTGAGGGAACCCGCCAAATTGACATGCTAATGGAGTAGCGTGCGCGGCTAAAGTAGTAATGCCAGACTCAAACGGACACATACATATGAAAAAAGTCTGCGCTTCACAAAACAGCGCTTCAAATACACACATATCCATATGAATGCGTAGTCAGAGAGTCCTTTTAGCCCGGGGGCCGCGTCTGTTCTTTAGACCGATCGGAAAGTATCAAACCCACTGCTTTAGCAATTTAGCATTAAAATACAGCAAAATCTCTGGAATAAATAGTTTGAGATCCCAGCATCAACCTTAAACCTTTCACTACGCACACACTCCTGTCACACTATTCCTAAAGAAACTCATGAGTTGAGCTTTGAGTGCAGCTCAACCAAATTGCTGTCCATGCAGCTCAATGGACCGTGACTGCTCTTCTTATGGGGCATCAGAGGAGACACAGCATGGCCCCAGAGAGAAAGGGAGAGAAGGAGGAAAGAGCAAAACTGAGAGAGAAGGAGAGAAAGGGATGGATGAAAGCAGGAATGTGATGTCCCGAAGTCCCCCAGTGTGAGTGTAAGCTGTTCTATTTCACACTGCGGGTCCTCTGAGCCTAGGATTTACCCAAGCCCTCTACATGCTGTCAACTAGACTCTCAAAGATCCAACACTCATCTCTTCTCTGGCTTTCACTGCCTTTCCTCCTGTCTTCTTTGCTAAAGATGATATTTATCTCTCCACCCCAAATAATGTGGATTTATTTACATTGTGTATTTGGTGTGGGTGTTTGCTTCTGCTGATTCACAGGCTGAGATGCGAGTTGTAGAAGTCTTTCGATCAGCTCAGACGCCACAACGCAGACTTGTCTCAATGTTACACTAAACGATCACTTGAAAACTCACATGCAGTGTTGGCAAAATATGAAACTGTACATGCCTCGGTCAGCGTAAGACAATATCAGAGTCCTTGCTCCCGTAAACACACGCAAACCCTATGACATCAGAGCAGAGGGGGTTCCTGACATGCATTCAATCTTAAACTGTATGCTTTACCAAAAAATCCTCTTCCTATCAAGAATATTATAGATTAAAGTTCTATTATAGGCTCTTCAGATCAGCGCAATGATCTTTAGGTCACATAAAAAAATAGAGAATGAAAAGTTCTTTGTGGGAAGGTTTTTATATGGCTTTATATTTAGCCTGTCATGTTAATATTTTTGAATAATGTAGAGTCTATACAGTACGTAGTAATATTAATAACTTTGCTTGAAACAAATAATTTCGGTAACATAGAGTGTTGGGTCAATGTAAAATCTGGGCCCTGAAGCAAAAGTAGTTAAGAAACACTGTGCTATGGCTGACAGTGTTAGAGCATCAAACAGGGTTTCTATGGATATAGACAATGTTAATATATCAAGGAATTCAAGACCTGGAAAAGTCATGGAAATAAGTGAAAAAATATATTTAAAATAAAGCTTGCCTGCAAACCAGCATGATAGTCTGTCTTTGGAGAAATGTGTACACTAATAAATACATTCATTTAAATCAATTAATTCATGACATATTTACAAATCAAAATCTGGCCAACAATCTCTACAAAATTATTTCTACGAAATCATCTTCCAGTAATGATAAGTCTTTGGTCAGAAAGTGTGGGAACACTAACACGATAAGAGAATCAGGTTTGTTTGAATTCTCAAGAAACCTTTGGTACCTCCTAAATAAACTGGCTGGAGATCAGTAGCACTGAACTTTTTTCTTTAGTCATCCAAATTGAGAGCACAGATCAAAACCAACGCACTACCAAGAGTTAACACAACATAACTAAACACCTCTGATCATGCAGATAGCATATCCATAGCTCCATACAGCTAATCTGACAACCATCTGAAGAGCAGGTTAATCCTGCAGGAGATAGCACAGCCTGTACATAGTGTAAAGCACTATAGTGTGACAAGAATGTAAGGGTTTGGTAGTGAGCTTCAGCTCTGTGATTAACAGGTGAGGCATGCTACGCTGTACTGCAAATATCTGCTAGCTGAGGCTTCGCTAAGAAAAGCAGCAAGGAAAGCAGGTGGGCCGGTAGAGATAACCATTTGGCGGGAAACTGCGCCGGTGTGAACAGTAGTTAATGGTTGATAAACCCTGCCCCCCACACAGCAGGTGAATCCCCCCTTACGCTAGCATGCTAGCAGGTGACAAAATCTCATTTGAGATTCCAGCACTCAAGGTTAGAGTGTGAGAAATCCCATTTGAAAATCTCTCTTTGCACGGTTAGTTGGTGATTTCTGCTTCACAAATGAGAGATCTGCCGAACATGGCATTTCAATATGCTCTGAGGGCTTTAAGCCTAGTCTCCTACCCAAAGGGACGTGGCACTACTTTCGCCTCAGGCTAGCTTTTGCTGGGCTCAGACACTGGATTTATTGCGGGGGTGTGTGTTGACAAGCCATTACCAATCAATCTTCACACAGCTAAAAAAAGATTTGAGAAGTTTTTCTTTTCTTTTTCTGAACAGAGAAATGAGTAATATTAAACTGCATTTGATGAATGATGCAAAACATTAAAACTTAGTTTACCCTAAATATATATTTGGCTGTCATTTTCTCACCTTCTTGTTCTAAACCGGTATTTGACCTTTTCTTCAGTGGAAAAGTATCAGAAAAGAGAATATTTTGAATATCGTACCATACCATAATAATGTATAATATTTGACAAAAAAAAAAAAAAAGAAAGTTGAACTTAAATTTATTTTTAGTAGATTTATTCACATTTATGCCCTAGCTCTTCTTGAAGCATTCATGAGAGTTTTTTAAATTGGATCACAGCAAGAATTGATAGATCTGGTTCACAAAATCACAAATGATTCATTGAAGAATTAGACTGACTGATTTAACACACTGACTCGCAATGGTTCTTGAACTAAGAGCTTACTGGAAGATTATGAGTAAATAGGACCATTTTTTAAAAACCTTTTACATCCTGTATGAAGCTTGAAAGCTTTAGTTCCCACTTATTCTAACTTACTGCAAAAAGATCTCATTTACATATAGCAAACGCATAAATGTGAATGTAAAATATCTTCTTTTGCATTCCACAGAATAAAAAAAAAAGTCATACAGATTTGAGATCTGTATGAAGAAATTTTTGAGTGAACTAATCTTTTAATTTAGCTCCCTGAAAGCAGGCATGCAAAATCAATCAAATCTGGTAGAATGTTGAATCTAAATGAATGTAATGAGGCTGATTTCAGGAGTCCTTTGCTACTAGTAGTTAGATCCGATGTTCCTTTCAGCAGCCTGGAAGACTGTATGCACTGGGAAATGCTACAAGTCACAGCTTGCAGCTGGTATTCTTTGACCTTGGACTCGCTATAAATAGCAAACAGGTGAAAAATCCCGTGTGAGACTCTTCTGTTATGTGGTTAGCCGATGACAGAAAGCACAAAAACCACTTAAGGATCTTCTCCCAGGCTAACAAGCCTGCCTCACATCAGCTAGAGACGTGTGGTCCAAGGTCCAAGTCCAAAGCCACTAGCTCTCATGTGTAGTTACTCGGTCCTTGTGTGACATTGCAATGAAACCGGACACTACTTCATTTGTTAACCACATGTAAGTATGTAGGGGCTCTGCTATGTGTAGTCTTAACTGTCCCAATGGGAGACAGCTGTAATGCTGACTTGGACAGATATAAATCAAAGAACTTTGCAGCGCTATGTGACCAGCACTTTCTGTGTTGATTTAAGCGATGTTCTTGCTCAGCTCATCTAGTCACCCCCATTCTGCCTGCTAAAATTTCATCAAGCAGAGACCATGACAGATTTCCCCCCTTCTTATTGATAATCCAAGACGTGTCTGATGGGTGTAAACAGGAGGAGGAAGGAATCTGCAACAGACGCCCAATAACAAATTAGAAACTCACTTCTAATTATCAATGACAAAGTTGCCGGTGGGAAACTCACATCCCTGATGGGGCGTCACTACGCTGTCGATTGATTCCAACTTCAAAACAAGGCGCCGATGCCCAGTCAGGCTCAGAGAAAAGTTTATCACTAATTACGAGTGACAAAGCTGGATTTTGGGCCCACCTCCAACCTCTCATTCCAACATTAGTGCTGTCTTTGACTGGAGGCTGGTGTATAATTATGTCAAAGTGGCGTGTCAAAACCAGAAAATATAAGCCGATTCCGATACGCTCCATTCAGTTACCCAGTGATGCCGGGGTCTCTGTTAGTGACAGCTCTTGCAGCTTTACACTCCGTTAACACATACAGCTATCATATAGGCAGCCAAGTGAAACTGGTAATGGTTGAGGGAGGCATTTATTATGATATGTGTATCTGTAACTGTGAAATGGACTGGTAAATTAATACTGAAACAATCAGACTATAACAAATATATTCCACTGGCCACTTTTGTTAGATACTTAAACAGTTATTACTCTTAATCTTTCAGGTGAGATATCAAGTGTACGAGTGTGTGATAAAGTCAGTAGTTCAGTCCCAAACAATGTAGTATGCATTTATACTATACACTATGTACTCCACTGGTCAGCGTATGAATTTTTCCCCTTCCTTTCCACTACGTAATGAAAGCTACAACAGTTGAGTGCATGAAGTGTTAATTAAGAGCATCATCCGGGTATATGAAGTGCAGTTTTCAGTGTGAACATGCTACTCACACTATTTATAGGCCTACAACAACATACATAGTTTTGGACACATCTAGTGAAACATGTCTACAATAAGTCAAAGTTTGTTTGGTTAGCACAGCTCAGTCCCTTAGTTGGTCATCAATTAAGCCATTCTGAATGCAAAAAACATCTTTCCATTGACTGCCATTCAAAAGAAGCTGCTAGCAACATGCTGACAGCACACATTGCAAGTAGCCTAATTCAATATTTTATTGTAGATGTTGTCACAGTTCCTTATCATTTTTGTAAGGCATGAAATGGCTAAGCTGTGAGCTTCTTAACCCCAATAATATTTAATTTTGTTAATATGTAAGCAATAAGGTACTCAAGGCTGCGCTGTATCGTGAATAAGTCACGGCTGAAGGGCGTTGTTAGACATGACGCAAAGCGGAGTGCCTGCAACCTCTTTAGCCGTGACTTATTCACGATACAGCACTAGCCTCGAGTACCTTATTGCTTTTATAAAACGGTTACCACACAATACAAATATTAAAGCCAAAAATATGTATCAATGCAACTTTCATGAAGTAAACTTTCACTAAAGCCTTCCTTCCGCCGGAAAAAATAGTCCCTCAACATGAACAGCAACAGAAGTTAAATTATAATGCCATTAGATGGCGGCAAAGACTGTCTTTATGAGTGTGTCAGTCAGTAGCTAAGACTTTTACACTGAAAAGACTGAATTGTTGTGAACACGGAACAAGACGCAATTGACAAATGCTTTGACTAGCACTGTCAGTCACAGGAAGACCCCTTAACTGATAAAAGGACAAGATAATACATCTGACATTTAAACAATATTTTTTATTATGACTGACCTGAAGAAAAATGAATGCAGGTAATCTGAATGCAGGTAATAAACTCGCTCACTCGATCTCTTTCTCACAGTACTCTTCTACATAATACAGTAAGCTTCAATGAACAATATCAATTGAGAACAAACAATTTACGTTGTAATTTAAAAGACATTAAATAAACTTTAAGACTAAATACAGGTAAAGTGATTTTGGTTACACTTTATTTTATAGTGCCGTAGTTACATTGTAATTACTCAAATAAGTACTGAGTACTATGAATTAATTACATGTACGTACTATACAGATACAGTTAGGGTTTGATTTAGGGTTAGTTACTTGTAATTATGCATAATTTATTACTATAAAAAATACATGTAGTAACGTGTAACTACGGCACTGTAAAATAAAGCGTTACCGTGATTTTTTGTCATTTCTAATCAGGCTAAGGATAAAATACCCATAAAAAAATTCTCTCAGCCATTGTAATTGCTTTGGGGTCCAAGTGGGACACAATCTTGCCTCAAAAACAACTGCATCCAGAGGTGTCCGAAATCGCATACTGTCCAAGTAGGTATACATTTAATAAACTTTCAGAGCGTTAAAAAAGTATGTTAAATATGAATTAAATTAGGATGTACTACATCCGCCATGTTGTCACTGTCACATGCATCACTTCACTGCCATTCACAACTGCTGTCCTGTGGCCTAGTAGTACACTACCCATTTTGATGCGCACTTCAGAATGTTGTCGGAAGTAGTAGGTCATCCGGATACTTTTCGCCTACTGTTTTATGAATACTATGAATTCAGACATACTACTAATCTCATATGGTTTTTTGCCTACTATATATATAGTAGGGAAGCAGGCATATTCGAATACAAGGATACATTCGCTGAGTCCTGCACTAGCTGGGCAACTGCCATTGAGAAGAATGGGAATGCTAACATAAGGCAAACAGAAATGGTAAATTCAAATGCAACACTATGAAGGCCAAAACCAGTGTTTGACATGGTAATGCATTTAAATCTGCTGACCCCAAAATCGGACAAAGTCAATTCTGTGTGGCATTCACATCCACTTTGTCTCCGACCTCCTTCGTATGACTGACTGAGCGTGACAGACAGACACAAACAGCATATGGTCCATAATGCTAACTGTATATCACTGTGGCAGTGTCACATTAGAGTTCAATCTAATTACAATTGACCCACATTATAATTACAATTGATTGGCAGTCTGGCCTCTCTTTCGCTCTCATCTTGCCTCGTCCTGACTCCAGACTAACCACCCCCCACACCCCACCTCCTTCCTTTCCCTCTTTTTTCCTGCCTTGTCCACTCTCATTTCAACTCTTCCACAGTTTGATTCAAATTCAAATAGGCCAGACAGTCTGAACACACAACATACAATAATACTGATATGCTACACACCACAAAAACACACACAGCTAAAAAGCTGAGAATGTAGCAGAAGCATATTATGTAGATTAAATAGATGAAAACACTGAAATATTATGATCAAGTAATGTATTCAGAGCCGGCGCACCGTGCATATCATAAATTGCCGCACACGCACACACACAAACACACACACACACACACAAGCTTTTCGCTGGTCTGCTGCAGTCCCAGTGGTAGAATATAAGACCCTTGCATGTTCCAGCTGCTGTACATCACATCAAAAATAATGACCCCGGGCTCCAGAAGCTGTGTGTGTGAGCCTGGCCATGCACATGTGTGTATCTGCATAATTATGTATATGAGCTGTGAACATAAATGTTGCTGTGCGAGTACAAAATTACATGTATAACCATGATGCGCTTTAGGTCACGTGCATGTGACTGAGAGTAATCGATTGAGAGTATGCACATGCATAATGATGTGTGTCAACCGTATTGTGCATGTAAGCGCTTGTTGCTCAGTGTGTGAGTGTGTGTGTGTGTGTAAAAAGTCTGTTCGTGTTACAGCGCTGCAGAGTGTTGTCAGCTTGCTGTCATTTTGAGCCTCAGATAAGACCCAATCTCATAGCAACAACATGCCATCCCTCTATCCATTTCTCTTTCTACCCATCTCTGTTTTCTCTCCTCTCTCCCATCTCTTCTTTATCTCCCCATCCTCTCTCTTTCTCTGCTCCCCCTCCTCTAATGAACCCTCTCTCCCGAGCCTCTCCTCTCCCTCTCTCAATTATATTTAACTCATGACAGCTGTTAGAAATATCTCCTCAGACCTGTGACAAATGCAATACTGAGGAAACTGTACATTCAACTTTTAAATGAGTTTACCTTCACAGAAGTGTTTGTGCATATGTGTCTATAGCTTTACTGTTTATATGTAAATTTTATTTTCGACTGTACAGAACAGGCAGAGATTTATACAGTTACGGAGTGTGCTATTGTGTTGTGTATATGAGTTCATGTTAGTGAAACACAGGATTCCCAAACACTAATTCACTATTATTAGGGAGATTTGTGCTGTTAATGAAGAATTACTAGTGAAAATGAATACTTGTAATTTTAGTACTAAAAGTACATTTCTAAGGGAATATTTCTAAATATAATTTTTTTTTTTTTTTTTACAAAGAA
This sequence comes from Elopichthys bambusa, assembly GCA_037101425.1. Lineage (NCBI taxonomy): Eukaryota > Metazoa > Chordata > Actinopteri > Cypriniformes > Xenocyprididae > Elopichthys > Elopichthys bambusa. The sequence goes on from CM074439.1 coordinate 26,392,837, forward strand.
TTTCCTGTACAAATTCAGAGTACGAAGCACATATGTAAACTGGTCATTATAACATAAATCTGTCATCTTAAAAATTAAAAAAGGCTATATTTACTGTATAACTAAGCCACTGTAACAAATTAAATTACACTGCCATTGATATCAATGGCTATTTTAAGTAAAGTAAATTCATTTCGGTATGAAATTATGTCACTGAAGGTGCACTAGACACAAGCATAAACAAAATTGGATATTATATACTGGTGTAAAACAACTATAAAATCAGCTGCTGCTGAATTTAAAGATAAATAATTTGAAGCAATTTGTTTCAGGATCATTTTTAACTTAAACACTGGCTACGTTTAGATTCACCCAAATAACGTTCAACGTTAAACGTTCATGTAAACACCTTAATTGATCTGATTCAGCTCGATCCGAATGAAATTTCGATCGGATTGGAAGGGGTAGTTTATTCCTTTTCTAATTCGATCCAACAGCAAAAAATTACCATGTAAACGCTTGAATCCGACTACTTTCTCAATCGTATTCAGAAGTCTCTGGGGCACATGCGCAGTGCAATGTTGACACGCATTACACAGTGCGCAAGTTCACGTCTTTAGTTGTAAAGATATGCCAACAGGCAGTGGTGTAGCTGTATCCCTTCGTCATAATATTGGAAATCTTTCCGTTTTAAAACAAGAAGGGGAGCCAATGGATATCACACAAGAAGCAACGTGCAAACTTTGTGCAAGAGTTATGCCGGTGAAAAAGTCTCAACCTCGGTCAGTATTCACTACAGAAATTGAAAGTAAAAAGTGACGGAGCTGTCTGACGCTGCATTAACGGAGCATATTCTCTCAGAGACGAATTTCAACATAATATGCTGATAACGGTATATAACTGTTTTAATTGATTCCATTATTTCTCTTGTGGCCATATATATAGGCTAGTGAAACAATTGAGAATATATTTTGTGTTAAACAGGTTGTTTTTTTAAAGTCGGTGCTTGAAGTAAAGCTGCGCTTAATTTTCATTGTTGACTGCGGTGTTAGGAAATATTATAGCCTGCACTCTTAATCATTTTAATTATAGGCCTATAATTCATTGTATAACAGACCTAAAAAAATGTTTAAAACATTTTCAAAGACAGCTAATGGCCTAATCTTAGAAAAGAAGCCGAACCTAATAGTTATAATAATAGACTAGAAGAAGGCCTACATTAATTGGAAATACCAAATCCTCTTAATATTGCCAAGATTTGATGCTTTTGACGATATCTCTGGCTATCGTCGATACATGATCATCATCTGTTGACGCAACCCGGGTTACCGCAAGTGTGACTAATATGACGTCACACACGCAGAGCGCGTGCGCAAAAGTTTTAATCGGAATGTATATAATACACATATAAACGGATATTTGAAACAGATTACAATGTTTAGAGTACATGTAAACAGATCTGCAATCGGATTCAATTAATTCGGATTAACGAAAATTTGTGCATGTAAACGTAGCCAGTGAGAAACTTTTAATTAAACTGGCTGCTTTGCACAATTTGTGCAACAAAGTTACTTGAATGATAGAAAAAGGCTGTTTCTTGGTCATTTTGAACAGTTAAAGGCCCGTTCACACTAAGGACGATAACTATAACAATAATGATAAAGATATAGTTCTAAAAATCGGTCTAAATATAAAAGAATAGTAGAGTCCACACCACAACTATGACGACAGAAAAACTTTTCTTTCTTTTTTTTCAGCCTATGAATAATAAAAACATTCACATCCAATCAGAATCCATCCAAGAGCTCAAGCATTTAAAGCGGCAGACAACAAATCTGCAGTGCGTACTTAGAATAAACAGAACAATATCGTGCACCGGTGTGGACACTAATATAGTTATCATTATAGTTATCTTTATAGTCATTGTTCTTGGTGTGAACAAGCCTTAAAGGATTAGTTCACTTTGAAATGAAAATTAGCCCAAGCTTTACTCACCCTCAAGCCATCCTAGGTGTATATGACTTTCTTCTTTCTGATGAACATAATCACAGAAATATTAATAAATATCCTGATGCATCCAAGCTTTATAATGGTAGTGATCAATGAGTATGAGCTGAAGAAAGTGCTTCCATCCACATCTATCCATCATAAATATGTGCTCCACATGGCTCCAGGGGGTTAATAAAAGCCTTCTGAAGCAAAGCGATGCATTTGTGTAAAAAAACAAATCCATATTTAAAACAGTTATGAAGTAAAATACGTAGCTTCCGCCATAACACCTTCCGTACTGAAATTATGAAGAAAGTGTAAACTGGCGTCACGTCAGTTACACTTTTTCTGTAAGTTGAATAGGGAAGGCGTAGGATGTAGCAAAAGCTTTGTGAACTGCAAGAGTTTTACACGTTCTGCGTATGTTGAATACGGAAGGCGGCTTGTGCTACATATTTTACTTCATAACTTGTTTAAATATGGATTTTTTTTACACAAATGCATCGCTTAGTTTCAGAAGGCCTTTATTAACCCCCCAGAGCCGCGTGGAGCACATATTTATGATGGATGGATGTGGATGGAAGCACTTACTTCAGCTCATACTCATTGATCACTACCATTATAAAGCTCGGATGCGTCAGGATATTTATTAATATTTCTGCGATTATGTTCTTTAGAAAGAAGAAAGTCATATACACCTAGGATGGCTTGAGGGTGAATAAAGCTTGGACTAATTTTCAATTCAAAGTGAACTAATCTTTTAAGAAACAAGCTCATTTTCTATTTAAGTACAATTAAAAGCATTTGACTTTTAATTGAGTACAATTTTGACACGCTACCCTCACTTTAACCAAAATGTAAGTAGTAACAAATCCTTAGAAATGTACTTTGTACTTTAATTAAAAGTATGACTAAAAGTACTACAGTAAAAGTACAAATTCCTCACAGAAATACTTCTATAAAAAATAAAGTATATAGTAAGTTGCATAGTTATGTATAGAAATACATATACATATATAAGTACAATTACTACAATAATACTTAACCTCCTTGTGCTGCTGACAAAAACTGAACTCATACGTCAGCACAGAATTAAAACTAATTTAAACCCCATGTTTTAGCTAAATAATTTAACTTTTTTTACCCATACTTAAATTTAGAATCAAATTATCGGTATAATTTTCAACCCTTGACAACCCACAGAAAAATCGCGCGTTCTATTGCTTCCGTTCACTGCAAAAAAATGAGTCTGTATTAGCATGTGTGTGTGTGTGTGTGTGTATGTGTGCGTACGTGTGAGTAAACCCAGAGTGGAAGAAGAAAAGAGCTCTCTACACTCTCTCTCTCTCTCTCTCTCTCTCTCTCTCGACTCCCCCCACCATCTTTCTCTTTATAAATACCTACCTGTGTTCTACTCAATCCTTCTTTTCTAGACATCTCCTTTCCTTTCTCTGTCTTTCTCCCGGGATGTGACACAGAATTCTGTTAACTGCTGTGAAAATGCATTTATTACCATAAGCCTGCAATGCTAACAACTGCACTTCCCCACACATACTCAGACAGTGGGACCCGCAGTAGGGCATTGATATTCTGTGCAACCACATACAGGCAAGAGAGGATTTGGAAGTAAAGACTTATGTACACACACACACATTTCTGATGGCACTCACAGAAGCTAGTTTATTTCGCAGAATCTGTTGTACATTCTGTATTATATGGATTACATGTGCATGGAGTAGGAGTTACTGAGTGTTACAGAAAAGAAGGGCAGTCAGACAGAAAATGCTTCAAGAGGTAAATTGATTTAAATGCAATAAGATGGGTTTTGTAGAAAAAATCTAGGCCTGTCAATTTAAGCTGTTAATTTTGTGTGATTAATTGCCATCTTCATGTTTTTGTGAATCTGCAGTCAGCTGCTTCTAGAGGCAAACGTTAATACATTTTAAAAATATAATATAATAATAATAATCTATCATCTGATATCTTTATTTAGGGCTTTTTTTTTTTTTTTAGCAAATATTGGTATATGAACTTAAATGCAACTAATTTGATTTATTAACTGACATATCATCGAACAAATTAGGTTAAAATTTTCAAACTACTGACAGCCCTAAAAAAAGACAAAACAGTGAATTATTATACACAATAACAAATGCACACACACAAACACGTACACTCATCAGTGTGACATAGAGACTCATTCCTAAAGCACAGTCTGACATTGGCTGATAAAAAAGGCCATTATACAAGGTCATAATTTAGCTTGTCCATTTAAAATCTCTCCATTAAAATCCATGACATGCACACACACACACACACACTTACTCCCAAACTCTCGCTAATTCTCTAATTATGTTCATGATTATGGTGAACAGGGCGCACTCGTGGCCCAGCTAATGATGGCTTTAATGGCCAAAAATCCCCATTAAAAGCCCCATTCTACACACACACACACACACACACACACACACACACACGCACGCACGTAAACACTCACTCAAAGGGTAAGCGCTCACAATTTTCCATTAAAAGTTATGTTATATGCAAAGGGGAATATGCGAAAATTGTCATGGGAAGCAGCTTTTATTTTCTTTTATTTTCTCAAATAAGAATTAGTGTTGCACATTCATTCTTAGCAGCAGATAATCATAAGGAGCTGTTTCTACATGAACTGACACTAAAAAAAGTACTGTTGTTGTAGTTTGATTCAAGCATATTAAATAATATTAAACTAAATAACTATTTAATTTTTCCTCACAAAACTATTTTGAGTGTAGCTGAATTTAGGGCTGCACGATACTGGGAAAATGTGATATGCGATATAACATTTCCCTAGAGAAACGTTATTTTTATTAGCTATTTAAAAAAAAAATCATTTATATATGTAATGATCATACTAAAATAAACAGGTAGGCTAATAGATATTCTTCTTATCTAATTAAATGTAATTCAGGCTAAAAAAAACTAAGTCAAGGTGCAAAGTATAGTTATATCAACCTAAATCTTAACGTCAAGAACATCCAGGTAAACAAAAACACCTGAAACTAGGGGTGGATGATTAGTTATTTTTGTTATTTGAATTTATCTTTGTTATTAAAAAATAAGAACTACAAACAATAGGACAAATTCTTAAAAACAGCATTCAAGTAAGAAACAATAAAGAAACTGAATGATCAAATGTAAATCTAAAACACTGCATAGTCTTTACATTAAATAAATATTGATTTATAATAAATCTACAAAAGTTATTCAGTCAAGAGCAGTGAGTGAATTTCTCTTTATCTTTTGGTGTTTGACAGACAGCAGCAGGTTTACTGTATTAGGATACTGTTCCTTTAAGACCTAATGCACAGCCACAGATCCTACTGAAACGCATCCGGTTTCTTTCCCAACTGATAACGTTCACTTAAGTCATAACTGACTGTGTTTACATGAATACTCACCAAGGCCGACATTTTGACACAACAATGTGTGTATCTGACGGTTCGAGTGCAATAAGGCATGAACTGAAGGGATCGCACGCTGTCAGCGCACTTCGGATGTGTGTGTCAGATAGCAGGCAGCGTGAGACCACAAGTTGTTGTTTTCCGCAACTTATTGCGGTAAATAACTCTTTTTTAACGTCACGTAAGTAACATTTACATGCCCAGTCTATTCACTGCTATATGCGTTGACCTAAAACTTTGACTTTTCACAGCGTTTTGTAGTAGCCTATTAAAATCATTTATATATTGCATGACGTTGCGATATGTACATTTGCGATATTTCGATAATTTCGATATATCGTGCAGCCCTAGCTGAATTCTATTCTTAAAATGTCTGATACATCTTTAAATGACAGAAATAAAAAAGTAGTATATTAGTATGTTATTCCAAATTCAGCTATTAACTGTTTTCCAACTTGTTTTCCAAACACTCGCTCCATCTGCCACTGGTCAGCTAAACAGATAGCCACACCCCTAAACTAAGTTGGTCCAGTGTTGCTATGCCAGCCTGGCCAGGATTCTCAAACAAACAGAGCAATGTTTTGAAAGTCCCACAGAGCCACAGCGTTTACAGATAGCTTACTTACAGTCGTCTCTACATATTAAACTGTGAGAAAGTATTTCAACAGCCCAAAAAAAAAAAAAAAAAAATTACACACTCTTTCTCCTTAAGGCACTCTTAATGCAGTTTAACCTGATGCGCAGACAAGAAATGAAATGAAAGTGTCATTTAACCACTGCTAAAAACCCTGATCACGCGGCGGTCACACTAAACTAACATGAAGCAGCAGTAACTGTGATTATAACCTGTTTGAAAGCCTCTGCTTTTTACCCTCTTCACGTTTACATTTGCATATACGATACTTTGTGAATTAGCTTGTCTGTCTAGATTAGTGCTACTCGATCTCCTACTTGTGGACTTGAGTGTGTGTTCAAATGGATCACATGAGCCAGTTGTCTTTTGTTGATGGGAAAAGAGGGCAGGAAGCCTTCAAACTACCTAATTTTACAGAACACACACAGACAAGGATATATCCTGCTGTCATGTGTCTGTATATCACCATGTACACAAGTCCCAGGCAGTATTTCACTATATGTGTGTGTGTTTGAAGGTTTTGAAGCCTGTCTGTGTGCAAGATAGCTGTTGTTCTGTGTGCCAGAGCTCGAAAGAGCGGAGTAACAGGAGAATCAGATAGAGAGAGACAGACAGACAGAATGAAAGACTCCAAATGCTCTTTTTCTCCTCTATTCATTAAGATGAGATGGCTCTTCCATTGAGCGATTCACCTCCATAAGCCTGCTGGATTTAAATGAGTGGGAGTCACGGCTCTTCTTGTTCAAATCACAGACATTTACACTGCTCACTTCCCCTTCTTCAAAAGACAAACACACACAGATAAAGAGACCACACACATACACTCAGAGGGGCCACACACACAATCATACAAACTCATTCATTACTGTGTATATGCACGTTTATGTCTGTGTGTGTGATCTGAAGCGCACTTAATGTCTTTCTCTGCAGAAAAAAAATATGCTTAAACCAGCCCGAAATAATTGTTGGCTGGTTTTAAAGGGGTTTTGGGCATCTGTCAGCTGGCTGCTCTGATCCACTAAAAGCGAAACTGAGGAACGAAGTTGTGTGACGTCAGTTCAAATAAAATCAGGCCAAAATGAGGTTCGTTTGGAGTTTTAGTATTTGGAGTTTTGTTTTAGTAGTTTGACACAGCTTACCAAAGCAAACTTTATGGAAAAGTTTGCTCCAGCTGGTAAACACCTTCGAACTGTCGAGGTCAGATGCAAGTAAAAACATCAACATACTGGAGAGCTGATTTATAGTAGAAATTTACATTTTAATTCTAATTGAAAGCGACACACACTGTTTTTCATGTTTAATACTGTAAAACTGTTAGCTTTAAAGTGCCCCTATTCTGCTTTTTCAGATATTATCTTTCATGCAGTGTGTTTGCAAACTGCAAAGTTTTAAAGATCAAAGTGCATGATAAATAAAGTTGCTGTCTCCGAAAAGAAAGAATCGATTCTGAACTGTCAAAACAAGTTGTCAGTAATTCCAGTCTCACTTCCGTAACATTCATACATAACAATGTAACAAATTTGCATAATGCCCACTTATGGTCTGCATTGGTTGCCCGCGAACAAAGTCTCTTTGACCTGCCCTCAAACACTGTAGCAGGTTTGTATTGTGTACATGTCATGAAGATGCTGTTTTCTGTTCTGCAAAAGCAAATTCTCCTTGTATACACTTTAAGAATGAGGATGTGAAGAGTCCACAGCAATATAACAACAGTATAACCTTTTGTTTTGTACCCGTAATTTTACTGACGACTGCTTGCAAGGTCAACTCGGGATTTGCAAAATGCTTATCCATTAAATATGGGACAGCATACCCACTTCATTTGGACCAACTTGCTCCTCTGAATCAAAACCTATAAGTATGATTAATTATTGATGTATATTTTTTATCTACCGAGTGTCCAAAATACATAGTTTTGTTTATATTGAGTAGTTCTCCGGTTAACCGGTTTACTCACATTATTACGGTCTTACTGAAATAGATCTGCTAATCCGCCGTGGGCCCACTATTACCTAAAACTGTGTCATTTAATGCAGATTGTCTGTCGTTCTTACTACTTTGAGTATTAATAAAGGATGGAGCAAGATTACGTCAGTCATTCACGTTAGTGCTCAGCTAACATATGCGCTGTTATTGATACAATAAATGATACAGTTCCCACATGTGCAAAAAATATATACACATTGGTTTGTTGATGGACATACACTTGTTAATGCTGACAGAGGCATCTCATAATGTACAACAAATTGAGTAAAATATATCACTGAGAAATGTCCTACTCAAGTCGTCCTTGCGATGGAGGTTCGGGTTGAATAACTAGTCCTTCCAATGTTTCATCATCTGACTTTTGCTCAAACTCATAATCAACACTATCGTTACTGTCACTGTGTACACTGTGTACAATCGCTGAGGATTTACAAAGCCTCCAGAGCTGAAATTCAGTTTTGGTAATGAGTGTTTCATTTCCAGTAGACCAATCACAACAGAATGGGCCATCTGGCCAATCAGAAGAGAGCAGACTCATGGCTTTGGACAAGTCATTTTTGAGTCTTTGAGAAATCAGGTGATGTACAATGTATATTATGAGAAAATGAAGTGTTTTTGACCTTAGATTTATGTAAACCTGTTGTAGGAGACCTCCGAAAGAAAATTAGGAACCTTTAAAATAGCATAATGGGGCACTTTAAATTAAGGTATTGTATAAAATGGACGTTTTGGTCACCGCTGTCATTTTTGTGGACAGCGTCGGGATGTTCGTTAACAGAATGCCTCTTAAAAAATATTTCAAACTTCTTTTTAACCTGTAGCAAAGAACAAAAAAGAACTTCGCCCTGAGTATATCGGGGCCTTAAACCATCTTAACAACAGCTTGGTCAGGCTTGGAGACCAGTTTAAGCTGGTTTAATATGTTTTTTCTCAAGCTGTACTGAGGGGAATTTGCCTTGCAAAGAGGAGACATGAGCACTGTTCTACTCTTTGAGGTGTTACAAGTTAAAACTGACCATTAATCTCAAAATTAAGAAAACCAACTTTCAGATAAGGACTGAATCATGGCCATTTCACATAAAGAGGGATGGCGAGACAACAGAGATGGTGTTTCTATGTAAATAATTTGTTTATAATAAAACAGTGGTGTGAAGCAAGAGCCGGTGTTGTTCGTTTCATCATCATGAGTCGTAGTAATGAAAGGTGTGTCAAATATGGCCTGCTTTTGAAGTGAATAATTGGAGACTGGAAGAGGCTCAAAATACACATCATTTCCATCTGTATTTTCATCCTCCCTGAAGTACAAAACAGACCCCCTCCTACCGCTGCACTGTCAAAAATGAAAAGTTGAGAAAACTAAAAATGTCATGGCGACATGATGGGACTCACTTCAACTTTCTCACCTCACACAAAAATTTTGTTTAAATTTGCACAACAACAAAAAAGAATTAATTAATGCTGCACAGCATGCTGAGAATCACCAACCCTTTTAACAAATCCACAAAAGTTTTTCAATATTGAAAATCTTACAATTTTCAGTTAGGCTAGCTGGGCAAACATCCAGGGGATTATGTACAGTATATTTATATATCTGTAAGCAGATTTGTGTGTATATTCAGAGCTTAGTAGCTGTAAATCAAAAAGTAGGCTACTTATCCAGACCCGGCACCACGAGGGGGCAAAAGAGGGCATTGCCCCTTCAGGTCAAACATAAACCACACTGAACATGTGCACGGCAGTCTAATGCTCTTAAATTGTCACAAAAAGGCTTGTTTTATAAATATTATAATATTTGTTAGTTTAAAAATATGTGTAAACTTGCTTGATGAACTAACATTTATAAGTATAAAGTAGCTACCTTTATGTATGATACTACCTGGAACTAGGGATGCACAAAATATTAATTTGGTTCTCAGCAGAGAGATATTTTTTTAATTTATCATTATCAGGCAATATGGTATATAAATATTGGCCAATATTGAATGAAATAATTGTGCATTTCTGCCTGTTTTTGCTAACTAAATGCTCACTTAAAATTAGTTTTTAAAAAACTATATGAGCAAATTTATTAACACTGTTAAATGTAATCTTTAGCAAATCTCAAAATAAATATACATTTTTCATACTGTACATTATAATGATGTGATGCCTAAATTCACTTTTAAACAAAATAGTATAGAATTTTAATACTGACCATGTATTGGTTATTGGCCATAACATGAAAATAATTATCATTAATCTGTATCTGCCATCATTTTAAAATATATATCAGTGCAACCAAACATGATGGAACTAACTCCAAAATGCTCATAAGCACAACAATTATTTATTGGATTATTACAGTGTGCCAAGACTGGTGGGATCACTGCTCCCATCATGCTCTTGGAGAGTGTGACACAATTGGAGATGGGTAATAAATAAAGAAATGGTATTCATAATTAGAATTAAAAAAGAGGAGATGAATGAAATGAAGGTAGGCTGAGCCACAGAAGGTGAGGCGGGTATTAAAAACATTAAATTAATAAATAGTGTGATTATGAATGACTAAGTAAAGGCGCCGTTATAGAAAAGAAAGAGCGTGGAACATCTTACATGGCATCCCCTGCATATATTGCAACCCATCACCATGACAAGGAATAAATAAACAGAAGTGATTGGTGTGATAAGTGGATGTGGTTATGCACAACTGCCTCATTCATCAACCTCAGTTGAACTGGCGTTATTAATTAAGACTGCTGCTCTTTACATAGATACAAACATCATAAAGCACATCAGGCGCACACGCGCACAGACCAGCTTCAACTTAATGATAACGCGAAGTTGATGAACGAGAACCAGGTCTTCTCTGTCACTTAGATAGATCTCTCCGTTTACTCATGAATATGCACCAAGCAATTTGCATATGCAAACCTCAGACTGTTATCTGATTTATGAGCTTTGCTGTTCAGTCTTTCCATCCACCTGCCAATCAAATCCCTTGTTTGTGCATTGCTAATGACAATACAGGAAATAAGCAAGGTGGATGCTTATCCCAAAGATTTTAACCTGCACACAGCGTGAAATCAGTTCACCTCACCTGAACCAACCTGTAAGTGTGAGCCATCTGCACAACACCTGGACACACCTGTGCTCTCTCTTGCACACACACACACACATACACCAGCTACGCAATGACCTGCCAGCCAATAATCTGCTGTACAGTAACTCTGTCTTACATACACTACCTTTTAAAAGTTTGGGGTCAGTATGATTTTTTCATTTTTTGGAATGAAATTAATTCTACTTTAGCAAAAGTGCATCAAATTGATGGTGACAGTAGAGACATTTATAATGTTGCATACAATTTCTATTTCAAATAAATGTGGTCTTTTGAATTTTCTATTCATCAAAGAATCCTGAAAAAAACCAAACAACTATATTGTGGTTTCAACAAAAATAAGAGCAACTGATTTCAACACTAATAATAATAAGGAATGCTTCTTAAGCAGCAAATCAGCATATTAGTTTCAATTTTTTTTTTATTGCTATAACAGGAATAAATTACATTTTAAAATATATTAAAGTAGAAAAGTTTTTTATATTTTAATAATATAAAATATAGTTTTTACTGTATTTTTCTATCAAATAATAGCATTCTTTCAAACATCTTACCAACCCGTTGCCAAAAATCGTATTATTATATTACATAAAATATTATATTATAAAACAAAGTACACAACTACAATTAATTTGTGATTAATTAAGCGTTAAGTTTAAATCGCCAAGGTGCAGGGTGAGCGCACATGTTCGTAAACTTCACCTATAGTAAGGGGCATATCTTCATAAGGTCAAAATTTAATATTGTGGATTTACCATTGCTTTAAAATGTACTATTATTAAACTAAAAAAGGGGGATACACTTCTACAATTATTCACCTAAAGCATGTATTTAACCTGGTGTAAACAAGACCTTTTTTGTAGTTCTAGTGATCCAACACCACTTCACTGCAGGAAGTTGAGTAACAGGAGGAAACTTTCAGATGTGCCATTAGTAGCGTCGTCTTATACAGTTTGCACTTTCTGAAAGGATTATGGGGTCTGACCCCACTTGAACCCCTAAAGGAAGCCAAAAAAAGTTAAAATGTTCATATTACTTGTATACTGATGAGCCAAAACATTATGACCACCTGTCTAATGTGCTTTTGGTCCTCCGTGTGCTGCCAAAACAGCACCAACCCACTAAGGCGTGGACTCTACAAAAGCCCTGAAGGTGTTATGTGGTATCTGGCACCAAGATGTTAGCAGCAGATCCTTCAAGTCCTGTAGATTGTGAGGTGGAGCCTCCATGGATCAAACTTGTTGGTCCAGCACATCCCACAGATGCTCAATTGGACTGAGAACTGGGGAATTTGAAGGACAGGGCAACACCTTGAAATCTTCATCATGTTTCTCAAACCATTCCTGAATAATGTGTGCAGTGTGGCAGGGTGCTGAAAGAGGCCATTTCTGTTCCAGGAAACACCCTAATCATGAGGGAATGTTTAGGTGTTTCACATCCACATGAATAGCCGAACCTAGGGTTTCACAGCAGAGCATTGCCCAGAGCATCACACTCACTTCACCGGCTTGTCATTGTCCCACAGTGCATCCTGGTGGCATTACGTCCTCAGGTAAACAGCACGAACATACACAGCCGTCCATGTGGTGTAAAAAGCACTCATTGGACAAGGCAACCACCTTAGCAGCTCCATATGCAGCTCCACAGCAGCGTGCGATGCACTGTGTGTTGTGACACATTCCTCTCATAACCATAAAAATTTTGTGTGACTTGTGCCACAGTGGACCTTCTGTTTGTTTAGACCAGACGGGATAGCTTTTGTTGCCCTCATGCATCGACAAGCCTTTGGCGCCCAACACCCTGTCGCCGGTTTGTGGTTTGTCCCTCCTCAGACCACTGTTGGTAAATTCTCACCACTGTTGTCAAGAAGCAACCCACAAGCCTTGCCGTTTCAGAAATACTCTGACCCAGTCGCCTTGCCATAACAATTTGGCTCTTGTCAACGTTGCTCAGATCTTTATTCCTGACCATTTCTCCTGCATCCAACACGTTGATTATAAACTCATTATTATCAGTTTAATTTACATAAAACTCCACATTGACAGACCATACACCACTGTGGTATCCATATTTAAAGGACACGAAGAACAGCGATGATAACACTAGCTAAAGCACTATTGAATGAATCTTTAAAAAAGACTAAGATAGTTAACGTTTGGCTTACTATGCTGGGGGCAGCAAAAGATCATTTGGATTGTTTGAGTTAACTCTTGTCAGATTGCACCCAAAAAAGTAAATAGTTTTTTTTTTTTTTTTTTTTTTAATCTAGACCCACACCCTGACACCAAATTTATTGTACAATTCCCATACTAATCTTACATAATTCATGACAATAAAGCACTTCAAAAAGGAAAAATGTGAAGTTACCTTAGCTATTCTACCTGGTTTAACCCTTAAAATGTCATTCTAATGGGTTGATTCTAAAGGTTGATTCAATCATATACATTTTTCAATCATATTTTGGACTTGAATAACACAGCTGAGTTAGATGTTAGCACAAAAACAAACTTTGATAGGCCCCACAATTTCACCCAACACTGATTTGTAGTTTTAATGCTTTTCAGCAGTCTCTGTTCAGACCAGGCTGGTGTTTTCCACTTGCGTTCTGTAATTGTGCTCTAACAGAGCAGAGCTGTTCGCCCCTGGAGTCCATACGCACTTCACCTCTACTAACATTACACGTGTTTACAGTGCTTTTTCTCCATTACATACCACAGCGTTCCCTCATGTGACTGTAATGAAGCACTCACTGAGAATGTGTGAACAGAATCAATCCTTTCATCAGCAGATTTGTGTTTGCCAAGGAAAACCAGCAGTTCGTATGTATTTATTCAACCCTGTTTTCTCAATTATGCATCTGAGACAGTTCAGTTTTCCGGGACACGCATCACTGGAGCGAGAGTGTTGGGCCGTTAGGATCACTGCCCACTCCGCGCTCAGTAATTGTCAGTGTGTGTATGTGTGCGAGCTGAAGGTACACTCTCAGCTATAACTCTCTTAGAAGATGAATGAGGAGGCAGTGGTCTGGTTGCTTTGTTTTCGTTTTTTACCTCATAGCCAACGGCGCCTCTCTTACTGTTTACACCAAACGTGCTCTGCTCGAAACAAAGACGTTTAGTTGTAGAACACTCACACACACGCGCTCTGTATCACACCCCCGAGTCAAAACACTGTCCAGAGAATACTAGCTTGTTCGGTGTAGTCCACAGCGAGGAGAGACAGAGTGACTGTGCAACTCTGGCTGTAGACCCAAATTCAGCACACTGACCACAGCTATTAGCACTATTAGCATGCTGTGCTACATTTAGGCTCTGACTCCTGAGAATAAGCGGACATATAGCGCAAGAATATAGTGCGACATTCAGCAATACAATGCTTAAATATCACAGCTCTAAATTGCTCTCTCTCTCTCTTTCTCTGTGCTGTATAACTAGGCCAAGCTGAGGTAACAGGGTGTCATCAGTGTTGCAGAGCAGTTATGGAGAGAGAGGGAAGTCTACACATATAATGCTAGCTTACAGGCTAATTTCTCCACACACTTTTTTTTTTTTACCAAAACAAAGTACACACTTCCTGAAACAACACAAAAATAATGAGGAACACTGCAGCTCGTAGTAAAACGGGACTAATGTCCACACTTTCTACTGTGCAGTGGGCCGAAAGTGTGTAATAGCATTTGCTGTAGAAGTCTTATTAAACTTAATCCTTGAAAATAAGCCAGTTTAATTTGGTTTTATCACGTAGCATATCCGCCCCGTGCTGCTACCGATGCTAATGCAGTTAGACGGCTCTCTCTGTATGCTGAAACTGGGTGGAAGTGGCACTTTTCATTTCTCTGCACAGTGAGAACTCTAGTGTAAATCTAAAAGCACATGGAGGCGCAGATATAATCCTGTAGCGCTAAACACCTAATGGTGCGTTCAAACCAGACGAGAATGAAGCGTTAAGCACGAGTGATTTACATGTTAAGTCAGTGCAAAGACGCAAATAGACATCCTGCGGCGCGTATTGAGCATTCTGGGCGTTTGACACGCATAACGCATGATTCGCCCGAGTTGAAAAATCTGAACTTTGGCGAATATTCGCGCCGCGTTAACCAATCAGGAGCTTGCTCTAGTAGTGACGTGATTACGATGTAGCGAGCGGAGGCAGAAATCTGAAACAACAATGGAGAACAAAATCATCGTTGCTGCACAATACATCTTTGTACTTTTATAGAAACAGGAATAAAAAGGATCTTGCTTGGAAGAAAGTGAGTGAGGAGGTCGTACAATCTGGTAAGTTGTATATATATATATATATATATATATTGAGACTACAAGCTAGCTAACTACTACTTTACAACTACTTTCCCGCTGGCGAGTTGATGTGTTTATTCAGAGGAAGTGTGCAGAAACGAGACGAGCCGCCTGGCAGAAGCCCCTCTCATGGCACAAATTCGCACCTGTTGTGAAGTGAATTTCACATGCGAATGAATGCGAATTTTTTGTAGGTCCTTATTTATTGATATTTTGTCATTTAATTTTATGCGGTTAACATTAAATGACCATTTAATGAGCCATAACCACCACAGACATTGAAGGGTACAAGTCCCCCCCAATAATTAGAAATGGCCAAACTGCCCCTCCACCCCCCACCCAATATTATTGATGCTGCTCTGCTACTCCATTATGTACCGCTCCGTTTGTTGTTAGGATGACAAAAAAACAAGTTTTAAAAGGTACATTTTTTGGCTGGTCTGCCTCAGCGGTCAAACAGTGCTCATCACTGTCAGAATGAGTAGCTGACTAATCAAATCAAAGAAGGCGGGGCTTACTGTTCACAGAAGACAAGTGCGAATACCAATGCGACACTTTCATTTTAGCAGTGATAGAGTACATGGTGAGTAAGTAGCTAAACATTTAATATTTTACAACTGTTTTATGATTGCAATATTCAGCGACAGACAGTAATATCCAGTGATCCAAACTACTCAACATTTTTATGAAATTTTGCCGTTTTGAATTGAAAACATGCTATTATTTGATTAATATGATATGAGTAATGTAATTCAAAACTGAATGTGATGAGACAAGAAATGTTTTGCATTTTTGACATATTAGACATACAAATAAGAGTGAATATATTTCTTAAAAAATATTATTTGCAAATAGTTTAAACTGATTACTTAACTACAATAGACCTATAACTTTTACCGTTCTTATTTCTTTTTCGTTATTCCCTTAAATCTTTTTTAATTATTTAGTTCTTAAAAAAAAAATTTTTTTAAATCATGGTCCCCCCCAATATTCAAGACATGGTTACGGCCTTGGTCTGTGTTGTATAATATTGGTGTGCAATGTATGTTTTTGCTTTTTGTACATTTAAAAAGTGTTATAGCACATTGGTCAACCAAGTGTTGTTTGTAATTGTGCTTTATAAATAAATTGCCTTGCCTTGCCTTCAAATGATCTATCCAATCAGCACGAGAGGAGGCCGACTCACCTATGTTTCTTGACAGTTTTCTGCATCCCTCCACCACCCCGACTCTTCAGTCTCGGCTGGATACTATCCCAGCCACGGCTACTCTGGGTTCGGGGGGCAAATTGCGAGCTCAGAGCCCTCCCTTCGGACAGCACACCAAATACGCTTAATCTTTTACTCTATCTGATTATTTGTAAGTGTGAACTCGTGAAAATAATAGTAATAATAATATATTAATTTGAATAATTTCAAGTCATTCTAGGGCCCTCTTGGAAGCTTGCTGAGGCCCTCTAGTGGGTCCCAGCCCCTTTTGTTGAAAACTACTCGGACTGTGTTTGCATTTGCATGGCTCTACTGAGATAAAATCAATTAATTCTGGGAGGATGTGTGAGTTCTGTCATCCTACGAACACAGAAATTACTTAGCCACATGACCATATTCAAAACAGTGGCAATATAATGATCATATAGTCCAATGAGTAAAATATGAATTAATTATTGTTTAAAAATTGTTATATACAAACTGCATAGGGGTGAAACTCAAAGACGGGCAAATTCATGATATCTAGAGGGTGTCCAATGTCAATTTTAGGACCATAAAAATCATACAGTGTGTGCCTGGCTTAAAACAGGCTCCAGATTTTCATAATCACTGTAAAATGTGTGAAGGGTGATTGAGATTTAGATAGGAGTACCTGTAAATAAGAAGCTCTCAGGCGGGTGGGCTGCTGCAGGTCTATGTGTTTAATTTGATTTTGATTTAGGCCAAATTTGTATTCTGCCCCAAGCTACTTATTAGTGTGAACAGTACCTGTAAACTAGGTCAATTTCTGCATTGTTTCATAGGTTTTAAAACCAGTAGTGCCAGATGACAAACTAACACACCAACACTCCCATCTATATCCGCACCGTTGCTCTAATTTACCGTTCAGTCAGAGCGTGACCTAAACACCTCAGTCATTCTAATATAAAGTCAAATAATGAAGTGTGAAAGAAAGAGAGACCGAGAGAGAGCGTGTGTGTGACAGTGAGAGATGCTGAGATTGAATGGTGTCACAATGCAGGCATATTGAGGTCATTCTGAAAAAGTGCTGCTAATTACAGCAGATGGAATGAAAAGAAACAGGGGACTATACACTGGGCTCCATGTATGATGCTGAAAGAGGGAGGAGAACGAAAAAGCAGAGGGGGGAGACAGACAGAGACTCCCTGAGAGAAACACACAAGAGTGAGAGAGAATGGAGAAGTGATGGAAAAAAACACACAAGGAGGAGAGAGAGAAAGAGGTTCTGTGAGGACAAAAGCGCAAACCTAACATATTTCTAGCAAATATGTAACTGTACTAGACTCATATTTGGGGCAGAAGTCACTCCTATACATCTAGAGTTTCAAGTGATCATTTCCATGTTTTCTAGACGACTTTGACACTACAACTGAGGCTTGAGGCATAAAACTGTAAAGCTGCTTTGTGTCAATAACTTTAGTTAAAAGCAAATGAAACACAGACCTCAGATGAGCTACAATTTGGACCAATTTGATGGGCTACAAAGCACTACTATTCAACAAACATCTGCCTAACCTACATGTGGTTATTTTCAAGATCAGGAAGTTTAGAAAATCTATCACTCCTTCTTTAAAAAAAAAAATGAATTGATTATTGATTATGGTCATACAGAGAGATGCACAAACACTCACAATACACACAAACATGACATCCCAAAAAGCTCCTTTCCTGGTCTACTGACGCACCTGCCCCACAAGGGAATCCCAGTAAATCTAGGTAAACCTCTAAAACTGGTTTCAAAATAGATAATTACGACATTTGGTTTATTTTGTAGCTACAATTCCGACTGAAAAGTTTTTAAAGCGGGTTTTAGCTATTTTCTAAGCATTTTTTGAAATCTGTTAAAATATATTTTCTAATAAATTAGGCCTTATTATTGAAAAAAAATAACGATAAAAGCTACTTACAATATGTTTGAACTGTTCCAGTGTACAGCGTGTCTGGCTGCAGTCACCAGGTCAAAGTTCGTGCAGGTGAGCGTCAGAATAAAAAGACAGAGCGCGAAGAGTGCCATAATCCCTCGATCTCTCGCTTTTCTTCCCAGTCTTGCAAGATCTTCTCACCCCACGCGACTCTGCGCTGGAACCATCCCGTTCGGTAAAGAAGGACAGGAAGAGATAACGCTCAGCTCGCTCAACTATATAGATACGGGTTTTCGCAATCTATGTGTTATATTAAGTGTTTAAAAAGTCAGAATCCATGACGAAGACCCCCTCCCTCTGTCCCCATGGCGTCAACCCCAATCCAACGGTCCGATAGGAGACCACCGCTGTTCGCGCGCTGATGGATCTCCGCGGACGAAGCAGGGAGATGCAGGCTGCCGGGTGGTGGGAGTTTAAATGCGGGAAGGAGAGATATATGTCCTCACCGTAGCCCTGGAGAAACTCGTGAGATAACGAGGCTCCGTGATTGTAATACTATGTTCTCTTTCTCTTTTGTTGATGCTGCTCGTGAGATCGTATCTGGTTGAATGCGCGTGGAGAATCCTGCGCGCGGCTGCGGGATGTTTCACACTTACAATTGTGTGACGAACAAGTGCTCGAGCGAGTTTTATTCGCTCTCTTTGGCCATATCCACTGCTCTGCTCTCTCTCTCTCTCTCAGACACACACACGCACACACACACACACACCAGCGCGCGCTGTTTGGTAGGCTGTGCTCGTTCAGTCACCAGCTCCGCCTCCTGCCCAGGACAAAAGCGCGCGTCCGTTGGCTCTAGCTCTCGTCTTTCAGAGATGCTTTCAGACAGCAGCTCTCGCGACGGAGAAAAACTTTAATTTATATAGGCTAACTAAACAATTACGACGGGGACCGTTCCTAGTGCAGTTTTAATTACCTACCACCACAATCCTCTTACTGTCTGTCAGAGTGCAGTGCTTTATATCCTATTATCCGCAAACCTCCATCCTTCTATCCTCACCTGCTCTCTCTCTCTCTCTCTCTCTCTCTCTCTCTCTCTCTCTCTCCAGACAGTGTAAGTCTTTTCTAATATGGAATAATTATGGGAAATCCTCTTAGGAGGGTGAATGGATTGATGGATTGGCTCATCTCTATCTCTGTCCTTCACTCATGGGATCTACTCATCCACACATAAAGGATGTTGAGCTGATGTTAATGTTCATATGATAGTAATCAGTCTCTTGTGCTCCTGTGTGCGGGTGGAATTTGTTTTATGTTAAAACATTTGTTTATGTCCCTTTTGCCAAGCCTGCCATAATTATAAACACATCTGTACACACATACAAACACTCCCCCTATCTATCTATCTATCTATCTATCTAGAATGTATATAGAATACAAATAAATAGATAAATGCACAGATACAGAAATAGTTGTAAATATAGTTACAGGAAAAGTGCTATGTAATATTTATTACATGAAGGTGATGTCATTATGCCTTAAGACACGTTGCCTTGGTGATAGTCATGATAGTTTTTGTTTTTTTTAGGAGGGTTTTTTGTCCAAGAATGAGAATAAGCCAGTGAGCGAGAGGAAGGAAAGAGTTGCAGAGGAGGGATAGTTGCAGTTTGCCTCCCGTCTGCTGGGAATGAGTTGGTTAAGCAGAAGTCAAAATGATTTATTGGGAGAAAAGGAGGGAATAGAGGGAGAGAGGACAGTGAGAAAGAGAGGAAGAGATTAGGTGTCATTGGGGAATCCCTCTGTCTTTTTGTCTTTTCCCTCTTTTTGTTTTTTACTATTTCTCACCTGTCTTTCCTCCCTGCACATTTGTAAAGCATAGCACCCCCCCCCCCCCCCCCCCACACACACACACACTTTCCAGCTCCTCCTGTCTTCGCCCTACACCCATTGTGTCAAGCTACATTGACTCTTTCGAAGTCTATTTCAGTCCTTCTTTTGTTCGCTCACTCTCTCGTGATCTACCTCTGTCACCTCTTTGTGTGCCTCACTCTCATCGGCCTGCCATCCTTCTCTCCACCAGAGTTTCTATAGCAGCGGCGAAATATTTCACTTCGCTTTTCAACAGTCGTTCCTTTGCCCTGTCAGCACACGAGTTTTGGGACTCAAGCAAAAAAAATTAAATTGGTACGGTAAGTCTAGAGGAAAATATTCCCTCTTCAAAACACTCCTTCACACACAGACTAAGATTCTATGTATTTTAAGTATGTTTGAAATTTGCCATTATAAATAGCACCTAAATTGTAATATTCAACCAAGTCAGTTATGCACTCCCCCTAGCACTCTAGGAGATTTACATATCCTTTCTATTCTATCCTTTTTTTCGTTTCTTTATTTACGACAATTCAAACCATTTTATATAACCATGACAGGCCATTGTCAGTTTTCATAAAACATCTTTCATTTGCAATACTGCCTCCCAATTCAATTGTGTCTCTCTGTCTCAGGAGCAGATGATGAAAAATGGTAGTGTATCATTTTCAGGCCCCGTGACACCGTGGCCCTTATGACATTTAGCTCAGGGAGTTCCTGTACGGCTCTATCTGTCACATGGCCGGTTCTCGCTCTCAAATCCAATCTCCACACACTCATAGCCTTCAATCTAATAGAACATTCAGCTCCTGCCCAACTTTGATTTGCTTTCAGATATAAACTATCCAACTAAAACACAAACACATCGGACTGTACGGCTGACCTTATGACACGGGAAGTTCTCTCCCTGTGACTAGCAGGTGACGTGGCATCACCGCCACACTGAAGACATTGGGGGAGAATGGAATGAGCTTTGTAGAGTGTTGAATAAGAATGTAGATTTATATTTGCCTGTGTTTGCCCACATTCCCATATCTCATTTAAAAGATCACACAATGGGAATCTAGCACATGTAAAATGGCCATTTTAAAACATTTAACATGAAATACAACTGTGGTCAGTTGCAATAGAAAATAATAAGCTTGAAAAAAAAAACACAATTAGCAATATGATATTAAAAGCAAGTGTGCAGCACTGTGAATCATTTGATTTGAATCATTTGATTCACTGTGCATCAAACCTTCTGCGGTGAAAATCACGTTTTTAATGTTATTTATGTGTCTATGTGGTGTTTTTATGGAAGCTTGTTTCCGCCATGAAATAAAAAATAAAAAAGGGAGTTATAAAGCCAGAATTGCTTGATATAAAGTCAGAATTGTGAATTATAAAGTCAAAATTGTTAGTTATAACGTCAGAATTTTGAGATATAAAGTCAGAATTGCATGATATAAAGTGAGACTTGCGTGATATAGTCAGAATTGCAATATAAAGTCAGAATGGCAACTTATAAAGTCAGAATTGCTTGATATAAAGTCAGAATTGAGAGTTATAAAGTCAGAATTGTGAGATATAAAGTGAGAATTGCGTGATATAGTCAGAATTGCAATGTAAAGTCAGAATAGCAAGTTATAAAGTCAGAATTGTGAGATATAAAGTGAGAATTGCGTGATATAGTCAGAATTGCGAGTTATAAAGTCAGAATTGTGAGATATAAAGTGAGAATTGCGTGATATAGTCAGAATTGCAATGTACAGTGAGAATTGTGAGTTATAAAGTGAGAATTGCATGATATAGTCAGAATTTCAATATAAAGTCAGAATGGCGAGTTATAAAGTCAGAATTATGCAATATAAAGTCAGAATTGTGAATTATAAAGTCAAAATTGTGAGTTATAAAGTCAAAATTGTACAATTGTCTTATAATGTCCGATTGTGAGGGGGTTGATGTTTTGATGTTGAAAAAAAATTGATGTTTTTTTCTAAGAATTGCGAGTTTATATCTCACAATTCTGTAACATTAACAACACATTATTAGCTGTTTAATAACGTATACAATACCATTCTGATACACTGATTTATAGACAACCCTGTACAATTCGCTCTTCCTCTTCTTTTTTTCCTGGTTTAAACACACATGGCTGAATTAAACCAATATTTCCACTTGCCATTGTGTAGTGTTTGCTACAGTTGACCGAGTGGATCAGGTAGCCTGAGCTGGTGTGATTGAGTGGAGGCGGGGACTAATTTGCATATTAACGTTAATCTTGTCTATTATACCCAATCATTCAACTCATGTCATAAACAGCTAAAAAGTAAACCTGGTTACTTTTGCTTGGTATGTATGACAGAATACTATATGCGATTTGGAAAAATTATTATTTAATAATATAAATATATAATGTATGTGTCTGAGTGTGAAACCTGTGATGGACTAACCATGTGTCCAGGATGTTTCCCGTCTGTGGCCCAAGAGGCTAGGATAGGCTCCAGTGTCCCCACGACTCTACAAAGGATAAGAGGTTTGGAGAATGGATGGATATATAATTTATATTATTTGTGTATTTGTATTTTTATTATATCATTTTAAGCTCAAAATACCAAAAGCTTCACATTTCTGCTTTTAACCACTTGGCTGCTAGCTTCCGCTGTAAGTGCATTACTATAATGTGTTTGTGTGTGTGTGTTTTCATTTCAGTTTCAATGAATTTGAATATTTATAAAAATAAATAAATAAAAGAACAAGTCAAATTAATGTTATATTCCACAATATTCCTTTAAGTGCACTTTCACAAATTGTGGTTTTGCAGGACTGATTCTATCTGAGAACTTTCAAAATTAAAAAAGTTTCAAAATTAAGAAGCAAAAGTGGCCCTTCACACATATTCTCTCTCTCTCTCTCTCTCTCTCTCTCTCTCTCTCTTTCTGTCATTCTCTTTTCCTCACTCTCTCCCTTCCTCTCACTCATCTGTCTGACATGAATTTTCAATCTCACTGTTTACCTTCCACTGCTGTGCCTAAAACAACACTGACATAGATAGAGCGCACATGAGAGAAAGTGAGAGAGATGGGAAGAAGATCAAGAAGAAGGCAGAGAGATATTAGTAACACCAGCAAAGAGATGAAGAAAATAACAATGAAAGAGGTGCAAAAACAGAAAAGCCTGTGTCTGCGTGTGTATTGCTCCATATAATGGCAAAAAAAAAAAAAGAAGGCACGCTGGCTAAGAACCTCTTTGTATAAATGAAGTGGACATTGTCCAGTCACGGAAAGAGGGAGAGGGAGAGCAAAAAATGGGACACAGAACATCAGGGATGAAATGGGAGAGAGAGAGATTTATAGAAATGGAGAGAAAGGAGGTAGACAGAAAGAATGATGTGGAGAGAAAAGGATTTTTTTAAACGACTGGGGAGGAAGGGGAGGTGGCGGAGAGCAAGCTTAGAATAGATACGCTCTCATCCACATGAAATATTGAACAAGGGAGCAAGAAAACAAGAGAGAGGAAAGGAAAATGGAGAGAATGATAGAGATAAATACAATCGTTATTTGTTTAGTGCGCGCTGAGGGAGAGTGCGAGATGGAAGAGAGGGAGAGGATGAGAAGAAGGGAAGAGCACTTTGGAAAAGATGGATGAACGAGAGAGCCCTGCCGGCAGCTGTGGAATGAAGGCCGTGCAGCGAGGGCAGGCTTTCCAAGAAGGATAGAGAGAGAAACATTTGTTTGGATTGTCTCATGACTGATATATGTGGATGAATGGGACGGTTTTGTTGAAAATATTACTCTGCAAAAAGTGTTTCATCATCTTTCTTCTCTCCCAACAGTCCTCCCCCTCCAATTTCACTCTCTCTCTCTCTCTCCCTTCTCTCTTCCACACTCTTCCTGCTTTGATCTCTCTCTTCTCACTGATCTTTTCCTCTCTCCCCCATCAATTTGAAATGTTTGGCAGGTTTTGTTCAGAATACCGTGCAGATGTGCTTGTGTTTTTCAAGCTTCTGCTCAAATTCGGCATGTTACCAACAGAGAGCCAAAGGCAAAAAATTAAGAGGCACGTCATTAAACATTATTCATTTATAATCTTTGGCTTCCTCCCAGAAATCCAAAGAAAGAATGTTAGGTCTGCCTCTCGTGATCATCTGAATTGTATACTTTCAAGTATATATAGGCCTAACTTGTGTTTTCTTACTTGTGATTTAATTCCCTGGACTTGAAAGCCAGAGGCTCGTATTGACTTTTACCAAGCTTCTAGAAACTTATGTCCACATGACTAGCATTGATTTTACTACATTTTTTTAAGGTAAGTGTTTGCACATTTATCTAGCCTATATCTCATGATATTATTAGAGTAGTATTTTTTGTCAGTCAGTTTAATTACACTGACTAAAAGTGGGCAAAGCAAACTCTAATATGTGTTAACTTTAACATTAATGACGGAATAACATTTTTATACATCTTTTACTGTACTTACATTTACAAAAAGACGCAAATGTAGCGAGATGAGCAATATTAGCCTTTGAAGTGACAAAAACGCAGAGACAAACGCGTGAAACCAAACCTGCCCGCGAAATAGTGTTCGCGTGCACGAGCTTTGCAGTTTCCGGATCGTATGGTTTATTGTTAGCCTATATATTTCTTCCCAGCGATTTCTTCTTTATTTTAGAGGCACTGTGTATCTGCATTTATACTTTACATATGTTCACCATAGTTAAAAGAAACACTATACTCACATAATTAATAATGACGTCCAATTAGACATCATAATTAAACACAAAACACCATATATAACACTAAACTTAACTGTAAACACACAACTATAACCTACCAACGACAACAGTCTTCATAAGTCGCCGTACTTTGCCTCAGGTGCAAGAGATTATTAATGACCTCAGCTGAAGAAAAAAAAAAAAAAGATAGGGCTATATATTTTCAGATTAACATTAAGAAACGCAGATAATACATATTTGTACTTAATAATGCACTTTAATAAAACATTTTTCGTAAATCAAAAGGTTAAACTTGACAAATAACGTAGCCTCACAAAAAACATAAATGTTCTCAGCACCACCAGCAGTTAAGAAAGTGTATTTTTGTGACCGGTGTTCATAAAGCTATAGGACTGTGGATGTTTACAGGGGAGAGCAGCTGATGTGGCCTCCTGCTGATGTAGTGCTGATCAGTGATCAGATGATGAGGACTGGGCGCTGCTGGGTTTCTTACAGAGCACTTCCCTGAGCAGCACTGACATAAATCAGGCCCACAGAGCTGCACTGCCCCACAGGAATATCCTCTCCCCTCTGAGCACTTACTGTATGTTTGTGTTTGTGTGTGTTTATGAAGGAGAGACAGAGGGGAGAGTCAACGAGGCAACACATTTGCACTTGTTTTATGGAAACAATTTGTTTAGAAAAAAGAAACCTAATCCAACTGCATCTAGAAGGACTTTTATTAAAGTTAGCAATTATATACAGTGGATATGAAGAAACTGTACTATCTTTTTGAAACTGCCCTTTTGTTACTGTCAAGGTAGTAATAAAATATTAATTTAAAATGGAAATAAAATACAATAATAAATGTTTTGGTAATCAAACTACTAAAGTTCTTGGTTTGATTAGATTGTTTTTAATTTTACCATGTGTCTGTTAGACTATGTTGTAAAAATGGTACATTTTGCAATGGTCAGGTCAAGCAGAAATAGATCCTTAAAATAACAAATTCACATTTTCACTTTTTTTTTTTTACTGTGTAAGTCTCTGTAATGTAAGAAACCTGGACAGTTGATCTCGTTATTCTTTAAAGCTCAGTCAGACAGCAGAGCTCTCTTGTGCACAGCCGTCTCTGCCAATGAGAAGAACCCCCAGCATGCTTGACAGTCGGGATAATATTTGTTTGGAATGGGCTGTGTTGGTTTTGCAAATATTTCTTTTGGATTTTCTGCCATGGTTTTGGGTGTTGTGTCTCCTTGCAAAATCCATATGAGCTTGGATGTTATCTGTTGAAAGAAATAGTTTCTGCCTTGAATTCCTACCCTAAAACCCAGACTTGTAATATGTGGGGAGTGTCCAGTCACCGCCATAAATTTTTACAGCTTCTTTCAGCTTCTTTAAGGTTCCCATTGGCCTTGGAAACAAGCTTTCTCCTTACCAAGTCATTAATTTTGTAAGAGCATCACAATCTCTGCAATGTTGCCTCCATATATGGTCTTCACAATACTCCTGCATAAAAGTTATACTGTACATTCAAATTTTATTCAAATATTTATTTATTTTATAATGGTTGATTAAATGAGTGGTTGCGCTGCATTTTGTGCAAAATGGAAGTGCTGATTTGTAATATGCTTGGTTAAATGTGAAAAATTAATCTCTTTAAATACAAAAATGGCAATTAAAAGATTGTGAACAATTTTGTAACCTATTTATCATCATCATCATCATCATCTTCATTATTTACAATTTCTTCTAAATGTTATTAATTTTAAAATGAATAAAAATAAAATTGTCATTAAAAATATAAAAGTTTAACTATTTAGTTGTTAGTTGTGTTGTTCTATTACACAAAATATCAATACAAAGAATGCAAACATTTTTTCAACATATTTATCATTATTATTTAAAAACTCCTAAATGTTAATAATTTTAAAGTGAATAAATAAAATAGTCAAAAATATAATACTGAAAATAAAACATTTGAATTATATGTAGTTGTTAATTTGTTTTTTACACAAGCAAATCTGCATAATATTATAAAGTCATATAAAATATTAACAGAATTATCTTTTTGTCAACAAGAGAAAATCATTCATTTTAATTAGTGAGCAGCATTTCACCCTCAAATCACCAACAACATTTTCAAAGTTAATAAACCTCATATTTTCTTCCAATCTCAAATGTGTGCATGTGTTAAGTTAGGGTGCTAAAAGTACTACAGTCAGGACTAGTGCTGAGACATTACTGTGAGGAGTCATGCCCTTCACTGCAATAGCATCCTTTCCTTACTCTCTAAAAGCCTGGGTCAGCGGTTCACACCATAATGACACATGTGAATCGATCATGTCTGCATATATGAGTGTGTGTGTGTGTGTTAAGAGAAGGGAGAGTGAGCAGCAGAGTATTTCAAGTTCACGTGCCCTTAAGAGACCAGATAGCTTTAGGCACCAGCGAGGTTGTCACGCAAGCTTGTGTGTGTGTTAAAGACAGCATGTAAGAGCATGTACAAGAGAATACTGTCTACTAACCATATTTCATTACGGTTAGCTGCTATGAAAGTATAACCTTAATAAGCTGCACTTTTTAAATAATGCATGTGTTGGATATGAGTAACATTTAAACGTCGAACAACAAAAACATTTTGTTTGCATATATTTCCTTGAAGATCCCTAAAAATCTTTTAACGTTTTTTTTCTTGCTCACTTCTAAAAATCTCATAAAAAACATATATTATTCAGTTTGTTTTAGATCAAATTTTATTTGATTTTTTTTAGATACAGCATTCAAATGTTTTGGGTCGGTAAGTCTCTTTTGTTTACATTTTAACAAAAATACACAGTGATATTCTGAAATAATATTACTATTTCAAATAACTGTTTTGTGTTTTATATTGTAATATATTAAAATGTAATTTATTCCTGTGATGGCAAAGCTGAATTTTCAGTCATTACTCCAGTCTTCAGTGTCACATGATCCTTCAAAAAACATTCTAATATTCTAATAGAACCATTTCTTATTATTATCAATGTTGAATCAGTTGTCCTGCTTATTATTTTTGTTAAAACCATGATAGTTTTTATTTTTTAGGATTCATTGATGAATAGAAATTTCAAAAGATCACATTTATTTGAAATAGAAATCATCTGTAACTTTATAAATGTATTTACTTTTTTTGACCAATTGAATGCATCCTTGCTGAAGTATAAATTTCATTTAAAAAATAAGTTATTTAACCTCATACTGAAAGTAGTGTATATATTTATGTATTGTTTTGAAATAATTCTTTTCTGACTTATTTCCTATTGAAACAGGAAGTTTGGGTGGGGCATAAGGGCTTATTCTTTTTTTAAAAAAAAGCCAATAGACTTTAGTTATGTCAGCCATGAACCATTTGCTGCTTGCTGTCATTGCAGGTTTTTTGGGGGGCGGGACATTTTCATGCAAGCTAGTATTTGATTGGACAGAAACCTACAGTGTAGGAAGAGTAACCAATCATTTTGATCTAGAAGAGGGGGAAATTATATTAAAAAATTAAAATTTTAAATGTATAGTTGCTAATCGTGATACAGATGGCCTCAAAAATACAAATAGAAAAAAAAACTTTGGTGGTAAAGGTGTTAAAACAAAGCCAAATTCAAAATATAATTTGGTTCATTCTGTTTTACAGATAAACAATAATTTGTTCCAGGTCTGCACTTCACACCAGCTGTGTCAGTATGCCATGTCCTACTTCCCCAAGTCATCATTCAGCCTCAGGCTGAGCAATCTGATTGGCTGCTTAATATAATAACTGTCAGACAGGTTGATTGATTGGCCAATATGAGGTGGTGACTCTGCTCATATACACTGGCCTGCTTCGACTCTCCTGCTCTCTCTTCATCCCTCTGAATGGCCGTTGAGTGCTTCTTTTCAGTGTTTATCAGCTGGAGATGTTTATAGTTTTTTCAATTAAAAGAATGCAGTGGATGTGTGATAATGACCCTGATGATAATTGCAGACTGCAGTCAGCTTGAGATTTGTATGGCAGTTTATAGCATCATCTCCCAGCTGTTGTGTGAGTGTGCTGGTCTCACTGGGCCGTGGCATCACAGGGCAGATGGGCGGTGGCGAGAGCCGCATCATATGCACAGCTGTAAAGCCAAAAACATCACTCACCACAAGAATTACTCATATACGCTCTTTATTAGGGTGCAAAATAGTTAAAAAATAATGTGTGTGCTTTCTTACCTGAGACTATTCACTTATTATTCAAACATAAACACACTGATATTTCATAAGCAAGAAATGGATTATGATTCATAGTTTTTCCACTTAAAAACAATGTGATTTCATACTTCCTGTAATGCCAATCAGAATGTGTTATAAAAGTCTGGAACTGCTCTTTCACTTTCTAACTTGCATAAGCAGTCCAATTCAGTTTATTCTCTCAAAGAACAATACAGTGGTGTGTTGTTTAAGGGTTCATGGGTAAATGTGAAATCAGAATAGTACTGGTACCTTGTAAGCATAGTTTAAACAACTAACTGATAAACTTCCATGTATCCTGACTCCTGGAAATTGTGCAGAACCCAGCCAATCAGTTTGGAACTGTTTATTGTTGTTTATTGCTGTTTACTGTTTATAACAGTATTCCAGTTCTAGCCATTTTTGCTTGCAACATGCTTCAACTGGTCTGAGAACTGTTCCTGGTTGTGGCATTTTACGCATTTGAAACAACACTAAAAAATGCTGGGTTAAGAACAACCCAAGCTGGGTTGAAAATGGACAAACCCAGAGATTGTGAACCCAGAAATGTTTGTCCAATGTGCAAAGTTTTATTTAACCCAACTATTGTTTAAAAATTACTATATGGCTGGCTTAAAATGAACCCAAGGTTGGAAATTAAAAATCAGACACATAATTACTAGAGACAACAATAATAATCAAAAGGTGAACATTTATTAATAAGAAATTTAAATATAGTTTATTGTTTAATTATTCTTTATTAATGTTAATTTCCAACATATTTTGGGTTCATTTTAAGCGAGCAATACAGTAATTTTTAAACAAGAGCTGAGTTAAATAAAATTTTCAACCCAACTTGGGTTGTTTTTAACCTAGCATTTTTTAGAGTGAAGAATCAATTTCTCAAGAATCAAACAATCTAGACTGAAGAAATTAATATATGTACACACACTACTGCTTGAAAGTTTGGGGTCAGAAAGATTTTCATTGACCTTTATTTAGGAAGGACACAATAAATTGATAAAAACCAAAAATTGATAAAGACATTTATAATGTTACAAAAGATTTTTAATAAATACTGTTTATGTTCTACTTTCCATCCTTTTAAAGAATCCTGAAAAAAAAAAAAAAAAAAAAACTGTTTTCTCAAAAAGTATAACAACCTTGATAATAAGAAATGTTTATTGTCCAGCAAATCATTATATAGGATCATGTGACACTGAATAACTACTGAAAATTGTAAATAAAGATAAGAAAATATATTTCAACATATTGTCTGAAATCAAGTCTTTTTTGCTTCTCAAGTAAATCTCTCAAAATACCTTTTAAGAATTTAAACAACATAAAAATGCTGATTTTTTTATATAATTATTAAATATACAATATTACAGTCTAAGAAAATGTGTCCAAGAATGTCCAACAACAACACTGCTGCAATAGATGTAGTCTAATTTTACTGTATAATGGCAATCAGAATTAACTACCAAACAGCCTATAAGAGTTTGAAGTGATGCGTTTAAGATGAATACTGACACTGTTGTTTTTAAACTGACGTCATATAATGTGTCATGTCAACTGGAAGTGAATCAATTAAGAAACAGAGAAAGAGAGGGGGGAAAAGCCCAGATTTCAGGAAGTGACAACCTTAGATCACACAACACATCCCTACCTTCTCATTTTCACACTGAGACTATATGCTCACTTAATAAAAAGCAATTGCAGCTCTGTATGAAATAAAATGTGTCATGTGTTTATGTTTTTTTTTTTAAACTTTCTTTTTTCTGTTTGTTTGTCCAATCAATGGAGGATAAATAGCAGGAATGAAGGACACAAGACAAAGCCTTTTAAATGCAATCAAATGCACTTTTTTTTATTTTTTTTTTACTTTCACTTAAATGGTTAGTTCACCCAAAAATGAAATTTCTGTCATTAATTACTCATCCTCATGTCGTCCCAAACCCGTAAGACCTTCGTTCATCTTCAGAACACAAATTAAGATATTTTTTGATGAAATCCGAGGGTATCTGATCCACACATAGGCAGTAATGACACTGCACCTTTTGAGGTCCAGAAAGGTACTAAAGACATAGTTAAAACCATCGATGTGACTACAGTGGTTTAACCTTAATGTTATGAAGCGACGAAAATACATACAAAAATAACGACTATTCAACAAATTCATCTGTCCCCTGTCATACTGCTACGCTATTTTCTTTGCAGAACTTCAGTGTTTACGCCTGAACGGCGGCTCAGTATTGGCCGGCTCTGGTCATGTGAGCAGCATGACGTATGTGTGTGATACTGACGCATGAAATGGCCAATACTGAGCTCGCGTTCAGACATAAACACTGAAGCTCTGCAAAGAAAATAGCGTAGCAGTATGACGGGAACAAACGAATTTGTTGAATAAAGTCGTTATTTTTGTTTTGTTTTTGCACACAAAAAGTATTCTCATCACTTCATAACATTAAGGTTGAACCACTGTAGTCACGTCGATGGTTTTAACTATGTCTTTAGTTCCTTTCTGGACCTCAAAAGGTGCAATGTCGTTGCTGCCTATGTGTGGATCAGATACCCTCGGATTTCATCAAAAATATCTTAATTTGTGTTCTGAAGATGAACGAAGGTCTTAGGGGTTTGGGACGACATGAGGGTGAGTAATTAATGGCAGAAATTTTCATTTTTGGGTGAACTAACCCTTTAAGAATGTTTCCGATACACTGACTTAATTGAATAATAAGTTTGACACAGTTGGCATGTATTTTGAATTCAATACAATATTACTGTCATTTTTACACCATGACTATCTGGACCCTCAAAAATGCCTAAAGACCAAACATTAAAGGTATAGTTCACCCAAAAACATTTACTCATCCTCATGTTGTCCCAAACAGTTGACAGTACTTCCACTCACTTCCATTTTTTTCGTACTATGGAAGTCAACGGCTACCGACAACTGTTTGCCAACATTCTTTAAAATATATTATTTTGTATTCAACAGAAGAAAGAAACTCATACAGGTTTGCAACAACTTGAGGTTGAGTAAATGATGACAGAATTTTTAATTTTTTGAGTGAACTATCCCTTTAACATTAAAATCAAACTAAAAGCACCTACAGTATGTGGAACATAATACCCTTATGGAAACATATGGAAAATAAAACCCCAAACACAAAGCAAATTAAACAGCTTCCGGACCCTAAAAAGAGCGCACAAATTGGCAGTGTGTCTCATTACTGTTAGGACTCTTGCCAGAGACAAATCTGAGCAACTACAGAGTCAGCAATCACAGCTTAATAATGATAAAAGCAGGCAGATAAAACCGGAAAAAAACAAGGGAATAATGATCAATGGACTCTAAACGACAGGCAGAACTGAAACAAACAAAATGCAAAAAATAAATAAATAAAATAATTACACAGATTTTTTTCTAAATCAATTTAAACTAGATGCAAATGAACTTAAATCAAGGCAATGGTCACATGCTCTTGAAGTGATATTACATTACTCTTCATAGCATTTTCCACCATTTACTCTTATTATTCCTCGTACACCTGTATAAGCAACTACTTAAATGCTCCGGCAATATTGCAATCCCTTAAAATAATACCAATTAAACTTTATTGACACTAAGAGAGCAAGTGTGTGTGTTCGAGAGAGAGAGAGAGAGAGAGAGAGAGGGAGGTTTCTACAGTAAAAGCAGATCTACTCCAGGTGGGACGCAGCCAGTCGGCGTTATTTTTAAGAGAGCAATGGGAGAGACGGAGAGAGCGAGGGATAGAACGAGAGAGAGGAGGGAGGTGAAGATGAATGTAGTTAATTAAGATGAGCAGGCAGTGAAGACAGTGCAGAATTACACAAACACTAATTAGAGTCTTCGTTAGGGGGCACAAAATGAGAGCAGCGCATCCATCATCTCCCCTCTCCTTTCTTTTTCCTCCCTCATTCCAACCTTTCTCTCCTCTGTCTTTCCCTCTGCTCCCTTTATTCTATTTCTTTTTTTACCATTTTAACATATTGGTGTCTCAGTTTGTGCTTCCTGTTTGTGGCTCTTCACAGAGATCATGACGGTACCTCAGTGACACGGGCCCCTTCCCCCCCGTCATCATGCTTATTTTAACCTCTCTTCTCTCTGACCCCTCCCCTCTCACTTTTATTATAGACATGAAATTCAGCGTCAGCACAATTTTTATTGTTTCCCTCGTTCTCTTTAGTCTGTCAATGTACCATGTCCCTCTTTCTGCTCTCCTTCGCTTCATTTAACCTCCATTTATCTACCTGTCTGACTGTCCATCTACAGCAGAGTTAAATGACTACTGTATTTCTCTAATGTAAACAAATTTTGAATAAAAAAGCTTTGATACAATTAAAAGAAATAAACAGGAAATAAATTTACAGGAAATAAACATATTTACTAC